>JAGDQP010011292.1:42784-53366 GCA_022664845.1 Lepisma saccharinum
TTCGAATTCCGCACTCCCAGCCACCAATATTTCATTCTCTATTTGTTACAAAATATTGTTGTTCGCCCTAGACAGCTTAATATGTTTTGACTTCTATTGAGTCATCGTACTTCTGGACTTGAGTTTAGCTTTGATGTACTCGTATATTTCTTTCCATAACAATACTCCTGCAACGCTTCTTCAGTGACTACTTTTACAATGCTCTCCACGACTTGCATGTGGCATGCTATACTCTACAAGTCTCCCTCCGGTATATCAGTAGTTTTTTTATATTTTCTTTCATTTCTTCATCTGAAAGACAACAGGTAATTGCAGGTTCAGCCACTGGTGTAGTAAACAAATGAATCTTTTCATTGTATTGTAGTGCATCGAATTTTATTATTGGAACTCTGAACTTACGTATTAACTTAGATGGTTTCTTTTATGTGCGACATTTTTTATTTGTCTTCATAGCAAAGCTTTTATATTCGCGCAGGAGTCTATTAACATGGACAGCAGTTTTTCCGAGTGAGCATAATCACTGCTTTGTACAACTGACGGGACTTTTTCTCTGAGATTGTGAGGTAGAAATTCTGAAAATACATTATTTACCATAAATGCTGTGATGTGATCCATCTCTGCATGAAAGTATTTGTTTTATACCAAACCACACAGGTACGTAACCTTCACCACAAAACGTGTTAACAGCTGAAGTGCTTGATCGGGTTTAGAAGCACTGGCGTACAATTGCAGTATCAGGCATGCTGTTGTGACCCAGCGTGATTGAACAAGTGGATCCGGTTTTTGTTGCGTAATGTTCCAGAGTATTCTCCAGTAGATATTGTGTGACATATATCATACTAAGATCAGTGTTTAAATCGCTAGTGTTTTTCATTTCTGATAGCCAATGAAGAGAAATCAGTTGAAATGTGACCAAAGGTAGTTTATCGCTGTGTTACAACTTAGAAACAATTGCATCGAGGAGTCTGGCCCTGTTGCTACACTTTCTAGCACATGCATTAGATACCTGAGGGAAGTTCACTCATATGCAAAAGACACACTAAATGCTGTACTTCTATGTTAAAGTCGTTCCCAGGTAGACCAAGGTTCCGTTCAACATCATTGTATTGACCTGCATTGCATCGCAACCAGCTGTGACTAACTTTGAAGTATCAGTTCCACTTGTATGCAGAAAACCCAGTAACAGTTTAGCGATTTCTTTTACGTGTCCTGAACTTGGGCTTATATAACCCAAGTATGCGAATCAGGTTCAAGAAGAATTTGTCAATGCTCTTCTTCCATCTGTCGGCGATGACTTCTGTTATGAATTTCCGTCTGAACAAGCAAGTTGTCTTTTCTTATGTCATAAAATATGTCTCTAACAGACATATTTTGGATTCTTTGTTTTTCCTAACTTTAGACCAGTCTACGATGTGGTATCTCTGATTTGACACCAATAATCCTGCATTTTGCAGAGCAGCTGAAGAAACAAAGACTATTTCTCTATCAGACGTATGGGAAGGCGCGTTTATGCCGTATTTCTTTTGACAGTGCTAACTCTTATCCTGTCTCCATAATACTACTAGATTCCTCTATTTCGGTCGTAGAATCGGCTAAGGATGACTTACGAGTTTCTCTGAAACAAGTCCCTGATGGATCAGGAGCTTGTTCGTCGTCCATATTGGTTGGTATTGACTTCCTCAATCTAGTCAAGTAAATTATTTTACATTCTTGTGTCTTCAAACGCGCGGGGTAATTTTCCCTTTTTGCACCCTCGTCCACTTCTCTCGCGTGAGTGTTTTAACGTTTCCATTTGACAAGATAGTAGATGTTGGCAGAATCGGTGAATCTTTATAGCAAACTATTCATTTTCTATGTCTTAAGCACAAAACTAGAAATAGCCTGTGCATTTTGCTGGACTCTTGAATCTCCAAATTACGAAATAAACGTTACGTTATGAGCCCCACACGTTTATTGTGAAATTCGTTCCACAAATCGACCACGGAAATGCGTTGAAAGTAATAGTTTTAAGCTGGTTGCGCAGGTTGTATATCTAATGAAACTTCAAGGGCAATGCGGCAGCCTAAGGACTTATCCAAAACACACACACACGTTTTTGTGTGAAGTCACTGTCTCGAATAGCACCTTGTCTGCACTAGGCATTATCATTTTTTTTAAACAGCACTTTTTGATTCACACTATTAATTAAACTTCTCGTAGATTGTAATATTATCTTTTGTTTTTGAGGCTGGACTTCAAGGAACATAAACAGTTTAGTTATTTAAATTTTCCTGAATATTTCGTACAGCCTAATGATGTTCATATTTCAGCATTTAACTACAGTACTACACTAGTGTTTCTCAAACTTTTCGAAAACATAGAATTCTAAACACACGCGGACTCTCAAACAAATTATTGATACACGCGAGACCAACCCACTCATAATACATGATACATGATAAAATGTTAATACTAATATTTAACATGCTATTAATATTTGTATTGAATATCTACTCTGTGATAATAGCGAACAACATATTGAATATAAATTAACTAACACGATAAAAAGTATTGGAAAATTTTTACATTTTCAGTTTGAACCTTTTATCGTTAGTCTTCTTTACTTTGAAAGATGAGCACACATTTTTGTTTCGTATATGTCCCTATAATGTACCTTAGATTAATTGAATGTGCGATTGCAGAATTATGGCATACGCCCATCTTGAATGTACCCATGAGATATTAGAATAAGAAGTCTGTCTTATAAAGACGCTTTTGATACAAACATTTGTAGGTAAAGTAAACAGAGCGATGGTATTCCTTAAAGAAGAAAAATGTTCTCAAACTCGCTGCGGACAAACTTTGTATGCCAAGTAAAAAGGGTGTTGAGTTTCACCAGTAAAATGTCCAATCAAATCTCTAAGTGCACCAAGACTATTTTATACAATGCATGGAATCCTACGAAACACTATTTTAAGACCAATATAACTTCAGGATACGTTTTGTGAAATTGATACATTTATTATTAACATCTCTTATTTTCCGTATGATTTTGGAACTAACGTTTTCTTCTCCGTTTTTTTTTTCATAGCTTTACGCATGTGTATTTACACCACCAACAACCACACTCCCACATACGCTGAAAAGCTTGCATTTAAATCACCACAATACATTTAAGTATGACTTCCAATACCAACTTAAATTTAAGAAGGAATAAACTCGAGTTTGAACAAACAAGAACTCAAACTAAACCCTATATTTCTTGGGAACCGAATATTGTTATTTTGAAATAGAAATTTAAAACCAATTTTTCGTTATTATCTCAAGTATTTGCTATTTTAGAATGATCTTTACATGCAATATACAACATTACTGACTTGAAAATAAAACAATTAAGATTGTTAATTACTCTTAATGGAAATAAATGCAACGGTTTCATCGTTGCGAAAAGGAGAAAAAATAAATTTGATTTTGCTATACTTATTCTCCTTCGTTTTTACCTTGCTCTATCTGATAAGGATGGTAATCTCTCTCTTCCAACGACTTCGTCAAGGTCTCTTTGAATTTTCTGTTGAATTTCTGGTTTGTGAATCAAATGAGCCAACGTGAATCCAAGAGATGACTTTGGTGTAACACCAGCGGCCAAGAACACGTCACTCACTACTAATATCAGCTGCTCTTCTATAAATGTAAGATAATATTTATAGCATGGTTTAATATATACAAATTATAGAACTCGAAATGCACAACCTAATAATCTAAAATTTTCTGTAACGACAATTTCTCGCATATATGGTTTAGGACTTTTTAAGTTACTAAAAGACATCGACGTCAACATGCAAACGTGTCATTTTCAGGTACTGGGGAGTTCTCCCAAATAGAAATACATGCAAATACTATTTATAAACTGGAATTGAACATTGATAAAAATATAACCAAGTGTAAAAAAAATAATATTAAAAGTCAAACAGACAAACAGCAGCAGCAAGAAAGGGAGTGTTTTGTTTTCTTTAAATGTGCTCCTAACCATTTAAAAATGCCTTCATTTAGCTCATGGAGAAACAATATTAAGTTATTAAGAGCACTTTAAAACAAAGCATAACTCTTTTATTGCTTCAGTGGCGGATCCAGAATGAGGGTACAGGGGAGTATCCTCCTCCTCAAGGACATAATATTTAATTTTTATAGCATTATTTTAATAATTTATCCCAGAAAAAGACTCGATTTTTTTTTCTGAGAATAAATCTAATTTATCTAGACAGATCCATTTTTGTGGAAAACAGGTGCCATATTCCATGGTAAAACTTAACAAAATAAGGGAACGTATGGTCAATTTATATATAAAAATTTCACTTAGCGGGAATACTGTCGAAAATGTTCCTTGTCTACTCCAAAAGCACCCGCTCCTCACAAAAATCGTGCGTAGGCCACTGATTTGTTATTGCTGTCTTTCTATTGTTTTGTATTAAGCTTTACACATTGTTATATCTTTGCTAATGTTAACTTCCAATTTTTGGAGAATTCAATAGCCTGAAACCAATATATTTACATTTTGTGTTATAACGTAAGACATCTCTGTTTCAGCTTGTTATGGCTTGAAAACAACTAAAGCGATTAGGCGAAATAATTACAATAAAATGTCATATTGTTAAATTATGTATCTTGAATTCTTGTAATGCCCAAAATATGTGATAAAGGGAGTAATCAAAATGCGAAAGGCCCATAAAATGGCAATAAAAGATAGGTAGGAAAAGAAATAGAATTTAAACTACTTCTTTTGGAGTATCTCTTCTGATCATATATTAAGAACTTCCTAAAAATCAGTACCAAACTGCTAAATCAGTGCAGAACTACTAAGCATCAGTCACAGAAAAAGACAACGAAAGCCTCTACCACTACTACCACTTTCTAACAAAATTATATGGGTAGTTACTTTTCTATTCACAGTACAAATCTCAAGAACAATGGTCAGAGGTCACGTCCAGTGTGTGTATTATTAAAGTCATAAATGCTTACGGTAATCAGTTCTAAGATAAATTAATTATCCCAGATTCTCAACATTCAACTGATAGAATTATTGACTACGTAGTTTCTTTTTAATTGAAAGATTACCAAAGGAATTACAAAAAATATGTTGATTTTTATTTATTGCATCAGCCTTTGAATCCAGTTATAACTTATTCGAATGTTATTTTCTTTTTGTGTCACACGCTTTATCAGGAATGAAGTGTCATTGTACATGTTAAATGTTAGACCTTTGATATATAATATTTGACATGATGTCATATGCCATTTTGCTCCTGTAGCTTCGGATCTTTAAAGTGAAGAAAGATAGGGAATGTTTCTTTCTGTGCAAGGAAATAACAACAAAATATTATTAAAGAAAAATGTAGAAATACATATGTTGTAAGTAAAAATATCAATGGGTGTAAGATTGATTCTCCATGAAAATCACAGAGCTCATTTAAAGATAAAAGTAACACACTTCGGTAAGTTAATCGGTCATTTTAGAAAGAGCGTTTATGCTCCATTATGGTATGAACCATGTACAGTATCTCTACTGAGAAAGACTGACTAAATTACTAATCTCTGATAGTTCTTTATCAATCAGAAGAAAATCATACATATTGTTTTTAGGTTATTGCTTAATTTGCTATTAAGTTCCTAAACCAGCTAATGAGTATTTAATGACACGATGTACGAAGTTTGTTGAAGTTGGCTTCTAACCAGTCTGTTCAATGAGCCTACGCACAACCCACGGCCACACACACAGAAAGCAAGAAACGAACTTCTCGGCAAACCGGGAATCTTGTTACCTCTAGATGAGTTCATTGTTTTTATTTGTCTCCAGCTTTGTCAGAAAAGATGATTCGAGCCCAATTATTTGCCAAAAGTATTGTTAATAGTAAGTATGTATGTATATAAGTAATTTTAGTAAGGATGTATGTTCTCTAATATTACTAAGTCCGTTTATCTTTCCTTTAATATACGACTGATTGAAGTGTGAGCTCAACTAAACTTAGGATAAACTGCCAAAGCATTCATACTTCCTCCTGGAAAATGAAGTTTAAGTTAGTATTAGAAAGATTCTAGAATCAAATACAGGGATCATTCCATGTCAATTCAACACACATTCTATTCCCCACCATCTCAGATTTCTATGAGTTTCGGTTTATTGCTCGTAGCTGTTGAAAACATTTTTTTTTTTCAGATTTTTTGACGCATTGGTTTTTGTTTTATGAAAGTTCAAAAGGTCAAATGTTCCATATTTTTTGATTACAAAATTACATGTCACTCAGCAATGGTTGGTAGTAGAGAGCTCGGAAAGGGCTCATTTTAAAGCTCCTGTAATAGGCTTTCATTTGATATGACGTTTGAGAGGGTTGTAGAAAATGTTGTATCCCGAAAATTATCATATTTGATTTTCTCAAAATCGGGCATCTCGAAAATTTTCAAAAAATGATAATATGTTGGTCATACTTCCCTACAGCTACCATAAAAATTGTAATTTTGGACGGTAATGGGATCGTTAGATATTAAATATTTTCATTACATGCCTGGAGATGAAAACACCCTAACGGTTTACATTAAGAATGTGTATTATTTGTGGCCTTTGGCGTTAGGCATCTGTGGTTCAGGCTGGGATATGGTAGGGGAAAGGATGCAGTAAGAAACTGGCCAGAGCTTAAGTTCAACGAACCAACCCAATATTTGACTGGTGCGACTGAGGAAAACCCTAGTCCATATTAAGTTTATTTTATTGTGAACAGGTATAAAATATGAATGAACACATAAATCCTATTCGGGCACGTAATATTAGAACCGTGACCCGGATTCTTATATTGGAAATAGAAATTGAGGTCCCGCGGATCTGGTCCTTCGAACCGGGTACCCGTAGTCTGGATCCAGGATTCAGATCCGGACACCCGGTTCCAAGCATCAGATCCGAATCCCCAGTTTCAAATTCCAGGATACCAATCCTAGTCTCGGTTGCAAGATTGACGTACCCAGTTCCAGTAATAAATAGCCTGATGTTCTTATTGTGAACCTATTGTTTCTCGTCAGTCGCACCAGGCAAATATCTGGTTGGTATATTGAACTTAAGCTCTTTCCGAATTCTTTCTGCATCCTTTCCCCTCCTTATACAAACCTGAGCCATAGATGCCTAACGCCAAAGGCCATAAATAAATCAAATTATTAATACAGAGGCAACCCTGGTAGCCGTTCGGTCTGAGGCGTCAAGCTAGCAATTCCAGGGTTCCGGGTTGGAATACCGACTGGGGCACGGATGTGTGTGCATTTTAGTAATTTAACAGCTTGAGACGGGACGAAGTAATTAAATACTAAAATGTCCCAAAAAATACAAGATTTACCAAAGTTTTTTTTTTTTTATTTTAATGAGGACCGCTAATATCTTTCTTCCCCAGGCATATAACGGAAATATTTTACACTGTATCTCACAATCCCATTATCGTCCCAAATTACAATTTTCAAGAATTTTTGAAAGCTATCGATATCAAGGGCGTCTGCAGGGAGGGGCAAGGGCGGTAGTTGCCACCTCCCTGGATTTCAGATTTTAAAGCAAATACTTTTGTATTTTCATATATTTGATTGTTTTTTTATGCTTTTCACTACATCCATTCCATAAAAGCTATTTAGGATTCTCCCGTTACATTTCTTCAACAATAATTGTTTCAATGTATGTAACTACAAATACGCCAATTTATACCCACTAAACAAAGTATGTAAAAACATCGAAAGTAAAAACACGAATGCTATTATTGTACTATGTAAGTATTATTTCTTCTGAACGTACTCTGTTTTATGAAGTTGAAGCAGTTCCTCTAGAAAGTAAATAAATTAATCATTAACTCTCTCTCTCTCTTTCTCTTCCTCTCTTTTTCTGTCTCTCTCTCCCTATTTCTCTTTCTCTCTCTCTCACTTACTTTCATACACACACACACATTTATTTACAAAGTTTAAAAAGCACGAGTAAGCCAATCGTAAGATACACATTCTTTAAAAACAATTTTATTTTTTTTAAATATCGAACAAAAAAAAAAAAAAAGAAAGCTTAAATTTTGCAAAGCGACTCATCTAACATTAACATTAATGAAATTAACTACTTGATTTTGAAGTTGATTCTTTTAGCCGAGATATTTGAAGGCCACTAACTTAAGCCGGTATAGTCCAGGACTTCAAATTTCTCATCAATTACAAATATTTTCAAATTATGGAATACTTCATTTGATAGATATTCTTAAAAATTAACCAACCCATTTTCTGAAATACCATTGTTGATTGTGATTTGTCCATTATTTTTTTAATTCAACCCTATTACTAAGAGCTTTCAAAGAGAATCTGAATTTGAATTTTTCACAAGCCTTTTCATAATTTTGGCTCAAGTCGAGTGGATGATGCTGGGAGATTGCAGAACAGAAAGTTTACCTAGCAAACATTTTCTTCGATTTATTGCACATAAATTATCTATTAATGTTTGTTAAAATATGCTCTTTCTGTAATCTTCGACATCCAACACTAGATTTGATAAAATAACTATTACTCACCGTTTTAAATTTGCCTCAGTTATTGAAAGTACTCTATGTCTGATAATGTTATGCCATTTCGGTGTTTGTGACTTCAAATTATATAATAGTCATTGATCACACACCACATTAATTTCTTTTGTAATAAACAACGAGCTCTTCTAACATGCCAGGCACTTGACGATCCTGACTATTCAAAGACGTTGGATATGTTAATGGCGTCACTAGGAAGTCACTGTTAAAAATTTTGTACTGTGTTCTGAGTTCGGATTCCATTAAGTTAATTTGAAAATTATGATGATTTAAATTTTATTTTGTGTTTGGCATTATTTTACATCGTTGAACAAACTATTAGCAAGTTCTCAACTAAGGTTTCGGGGAAGTATCTATAGGTGCCTGGGAATTTCCATCAATTTATCTGTTCTTAAGAAAGTAGTATACTGTATTCTAATGAACGTTCTGTAATCGTATGTAACAAATAAATTAATATGTATAACTTCGTCCTCTTCATGATTCACCTGCAAATTTCTCCCATATCTGTGACAATGACGCACACACACACACGCGCGCGCGCGCACACACACACACGCACGCACACATACATCTCTTAATATTACCCCTCCCCCTTGGGAAAATTCCTGGCAACGCCCTTGATCGAGACGTTAGATTTTGAGAAAATCAATTTTTATAATTTTCTGGGTACAAAATTCTGTGCAACCATATTAAGTATCATACCAAATGAAAGCTTATTACAAGAGCTTTAAAATGAGATCTCTTCGAGCTTTCCAACACCAACCATTGATGAGTATTACGTAATTTTGTAAACTAAAAACACAGAACATTTGACTTTTTGAACGTTCATAGAACAAAAACCAGTGCGTCAAAAATCTAAATAATAATAATAATAATAATCTCAAAGGGTACTAGCAATAAACCAAAAATCATAGAAATCTGAGAGAGTGGGGTATGGATGTTTGTGGGTTTTAAAATTTAGCAGCTAATGATATCGTGACAGTCCGAAGTCTATAGTAATTAAAATTGCCCCAAAATACAAAATATGCAAGCGGGTGGAAAACAATTGTGATCAATACATACCAGTGAATGACGTTGTCTCGTTCTTTTCCTTCTCTTTGGCCATCTCCGATAGATATATGTCGATGAAATCTCTTATTGTTCCTTCGGAATATGTTGCTTTGCGTTCTTCTATAATTTCCTAAAGAAATATAGTACAAAAGACAGGAAAAGAATTGGTTTTAAAATTAGAAAACAGAATGGTTTTAAATGGAGACACTATTTCACAAATTATAGCCTTCAGTACTAGGACATGCCCCATAGTTTAGTTTTCTAATAACTTAGATTTTCTGGTTTTAAGATTTTAAGCAACAATGCTACCGTTATAATTAAATAAGTAAAAAAAATGTAGCAGCTCCGACGGTAAGAGACCTGATGGAATGACACTAGTTCCATGGAAAAGAGGAAGACCTCTGTTATGGGATTTCACCTGCGCTGATACTTTCGCCATTTCAAATGTTCTCATTCTTCTTTGAAAACGGGTGGTGCTGCTACTCGTAGAGGCCGATAAAAATCGGAAATGCTTATTATCTACTTGCTTAGTTTATTTTTGTTGCGATTGCAATTAAACCAAGTGGTACTTAGGGCACGGGAGGCCTTAATTTTATTAAAGAGGTTGGTGGGCGAATACAGATCGTTTCGGGTGATCGTTTCGACCACTTTCCTAATCCAGCGCGTCAGTGTCGCAATTCAACGGGGGAATGTATCTTCTATTCTTGGTACATTGCGTCCTTTAAGGCATTAGATGAGATTTTCCTCCTTTAAAATTGTTTTTTTTTAAAGTTTTTTATTTACATTATTGATCTAAATTAAAATATTAACAATGCATTTTTCATTGTTGTTAATAATTAATGAACTATTAATTGATGTATTTTAGGAGTACAATATAAATTAATTCGCTTACTTTAAAAAAATAAAATAAAAAAATAAAATTCATTGTATGAAAATAAGCGAGATGCAATAAGTTGATATTTTCGTCACCAGGT
>JAGDQP010011293.1:0-42245 GCA_022664845.1 Lepisma saccharinum
TTTTCTTTATTTTCCACTGTACTATCACCTCCCGAAGTTTGTCGGTCCGTAACTTTACCACCCTGTATATCAAAATCATTTAAAAGAATACACCACAATTCTTAAGCATTATTTACCAGGCGAAGTATATTCGCTGTAAATACAAAATCATTAAATTATAAGCTTGTAGAAATGTTGTTGTTTCTCAATAGGCACATTAAACAAAGAATTCTAGAAATTACTATTTCTGTGATATTCTATTGTCTCCTTCTAAGTGCGAGTTTGGTACAACGTTCGCACGTTCCACGTTACTATCCTAAGGTCTTTTGTAGTCCAGTTCTTGGAGGCTCCTGAAGTAGTCTCCGCCTGGAGATCCGAATGAGAGACTAGTTTACCTTCGGAATATTTTATCCCAGGAGAATCCATGAAGCACGTGTTACTATTTCTTTACATTCTTTAGTGGTATAAAGTTGTCAGCTCTACGACCTCGCAGTAAAGGCAGACATTGAAGATGTCGTCTTATGTCCATCTCTGAGTCTTGCCGATGTAATTCGGTGCTATCTTGCCCTAGTCTTTGTAGATACCTCTACTAACTGCAAGGCAGCAGTACTGATTTTGGTCTATCCCGAAACATTTCCGGTACCCACCATAATATTGGTTCGGCATTCCTCTATCCGCCATCTGGGGAGGAGCCTGGCGGCAGACCAGTAACCCGAACCCGGATGCTGGCATGATACCTTGAATAATACAGTAGAACAACAAAATAAAAAAAAAGAAGTTATTTTTTTTGTTAAATAGCTAAAACCCATGTTCTTTGACGAATAATTATCTTACTTCAAGAGGAAATAATAAGTGTATTTTTTTAAATTTGTTCTATATTTGTGTTTGAATGGAGTCGCCGTAGCTCAGGTGGTAGCGCGTCTGACTATACGAATGAGGCGGCTCGGGTTTAAATCGCGGCCATGATACTCTAGATTTTTCTTCAGTGCACCAATGCCTTGCACTTTGAGATGTATCTAATTGGGTTCCAGAATGTCTTTGGTACTCCTAGGCACCTGGGGAAGTAAAGGCGGTCAAGCGTGAAACTGACCATCCTTCCTCACTTCGTGCCGTAAGTCGAGACTATGTGGAAAGCTATCTCCACATCTGCTATATGCCTCTCATGGCACATGCGCATCACCGAGGGATATTTAACTTTTTTTTATTTATTTGAAATACATCTGCGCAATATTTTTAAACTAGTGAGTTTAAAAATCATTGTTTTTAACTATCTGAGTAAGCTTATTGGAAAGGTGTGTACTAGAAATTAGTAACGGAAAGTTTATTGGAAAGTTTCTTTTCTTTAGTTTTCTGCAAACACAATTCTTTGGAGGTATGCAAGACCTGATAAGTGACATGTAAAAAAATAATTGCTCTCCGAAAATACGTTACAGGTGTCCAGCTATATTCTCTAAAAGAAAGTAGCCCAGTAAGAATATTTGATTTTCCAATACATTGCGTTCCTTTCTCCAATCTTTAAACCTGCCTTTTCGCGACACTGCAGAAATATTACTTATCAGGTTCTTGCATGCAGCCACAGAATTGCAGTTCTCTTTTATCCTGGACTGCTGAAATCAAATTTGTGATAAATAAGCTCATACCATTTGTCTCTATATTACATATGCTTCATTAAGAATGTGTCAATCTTGAAGAAACTTGGGCTGGACACCTGTAACGTTTGGCCAAATATTTTTTTTAAAGTTGAAATTGGTCTCTTTCATGTATCTTCAAAATTCACACGTCAAATGCATTTTGAATCTCGTCGAAAATAAAATCACGTATCTTCTTTCAGGTTTCCCAGTTCATTTATTGTTTAGTGGGGACTGATATACCGCCTAAGTATTTGTGTATTTCTTTTTTAAAACTTTATATCGTATATATACCAATGACGCTGGTATTTCCTTGGACGGTAAATAAAAAGTTTGCAAACCCACTTAACATTAGAGTCTAATACCTGTAACATCACCTAGTTTTAAAAGATAGCTACTATAATACTTGTTGAAGTATTAAATGTGTAGTAAACTGGCCTCTTTAAAGTCATAGTTGACATGAACTACCATTTAAATAAATTAATTAAATTAGGTAGAGCAAGGAATTCACACTCAGAAGTCGAAAGAGCATCAAGATTGTTCTCTCTACCAGAGTCTCTCGAGTACTGTCTCATTAGTGGACCATTGAATTTGGAGCAGACTTCATTATGGTAGGCAGTTATATATCATCTGGAGGTTATGCTTGAAAAGGACTAAGGAGTTCTAAATTTACTTAAAACATATAAAATATATGTATTACCACATAATTCAATTGTAAATTTTATTGCTTTATCATTCCTTCTCACAAAATGCATACCTACATTGCTAACAGAATTCCAAATCACAAGCTCTGATGATGACACCAATCTCATAATGTCAGTGCAATTGATACCCTAGTTGCTTCGATTCAACGTTCAGAACATAGTGGAAGTGCATTCAGCACTTTCACATCAGTTCTAACTCACGGTCAGCGTTTAAAAATATTATGGGCTAACGTGATCCTTCCCTCATCAGTTAAAGTAATCAAATTAAAGAACAGTTCAGGAGTTAGTACATACTTTGTTTTCAATTCTGGAGAGATTTTCAGTTTTTCTTGCACGCATAGTTTAGCCCAGAGATCGAAAAAGCATATTGTGTGCCAGCGTGACGCTGGCTGGCCCAACCACTTCAAATAAACGGGATGAACTCGTCCAAGATTTAGTGCATATGTAGGTGAGCGTGACGAAAAAAAAAATATGATAACGAACTCAAACGCAGAGGAAGAAAGAAACGAAAAAGAATAAGATCAAACAGATAATTAGCAAGTTTAAATACTTGGCAGGACATGTGACCAGGAGACACGAGGTTACAGAAGAAATAAAGCGACGATGGGATGACGTAGCTGTGAATAAATTGAAAGAAATTAAGGTAACTGTTGCTCCATGGAAATCATCTGCCCGAGATAGTAGGCTCGAAGAAGTCCTTTTATGTTGCCTACGTATAGGCCACAGTCGCCTAACACACGGATATCTGTTACGACGATTGGATCCAGCACGTTGTCATAATTGCAATGTGGTTTTAAGTATTCGTCACGTCCTTTTAGATTGTCCCGGATATAATCATCTCAGACAACGTTATAACATCCCCAATGACATGGCGTCATTGTTAGGGGATGACCCAGGTATGTTTCGGAGAGTTTTTAGTTATGTCCGTGAGACAGGTTTATCTCCGTCTCTCTGAGATGATTATGTCCCATAGCTGTTAAGTTTTATGTAGTATTATTTTATTATTGTGAAGGCCTATTTACAACCTTCACGTTTTTACCTTTTATGCTAAAGACCATATACATCTTTAGTTTTTACTACGATTTTATTTTTCTGAAGAGCTTAGATCTTCAGCTTTTATATGCTTTTATGATTTTAATTAACAGTTATTTTTAGACTTGACAAAGATAAGGGGCTTCCCCTGTATCGGGACGGGCGTAAGCCATAGTGCTGTTACCGCCTATAAAATTCATTTTATCTTATCTTACAGAAGAAATAAAAAGTAACTTGGATTCCGGCAAGGCATATTTGTATTCAATACCTTTATTAAATCCTAACCTCGGTATTAATATCAAGAAAATTGAATATACAAGAACTGTTATTTATGCAAGTAATAGTTTATGGTTGCAACCCTGGCAGATGAACATCAGTTCCAAGTGTTTGAAAATTAGGTATTAGAAAGACAGAGGAGTTGAAGCGGGACAAGGTGACTGAAGAATCGAGGTAAATGTTTAATGAACTCCATAAACTTTACAATTCGCCCGATATTAAAGTTACGACAATAATTAAATCAGGACCGCTAAGATTAGCAAATTACGTATGTCGGATGCAGGACAGGGAAATAGAAATGATATTCCATCGTAGTTGTGAAGACTGCCGTTGGGAAGATCAGGACGTCGTTCGAAGTACAATATTAGAACGCACCTAGAAGTAGGTGTTCGTGATGATAACTGACTTTATATTGCCTCGGATAAACGAATACTTGTAACTGCATTGATGAACTTTCGGGTTCTGTTTATCATAAAACTATTTAGATGGTTAGCTACTCGCGAGTATTCAACTTATTATATTATGAATGTTTGTTTTAGAATTTCGGGTTTCTAGATGCTTTGTGGTGGAATTTTTTACTTGAGTTAACGAACAACAATATGAATAAAATAAGAAATAATAAGTTAAAATGGAGCAGGATGGGTATATTAGATGAAAAATGGAAGACATATAACTAACACAAAAAAATTTAATAAAATTGCTGATTCAGACTAGATCGAGCTGAAGATTTGCAACTCAGAATGCAAAAGATAAAGAAGGAGGAATAACTTAAGATTGACGAATGGAGTACGTGTGAGCAGTAAATCTTAATCTTCCTGAAAGTTTTAATTACTTATCAAAAAGGGTAAGTTAAAAAGTAACCATTCTTTATGAAACTTTACACTCATAAAAAATTAAGATTGTTACTAGTTCTGGTATCATGAAATGTGAGCCAACAAGTTTTCTAGTGACAAAATGTCTGAAGTGTCATGTTATATTAACGCAATTATAATGCAAATTCGAATTTACATGAATCAATTAACTTTCATCATAATATATAGCTTATAATTCATTTGAGGAGTTCATAACCACGTCAAATATAGGTACTGCCCTTAAGACGTACTCTTCATCCGATGAAAGGCAATCGCAAACCATCATAGGCTCACCTTACCAACGAACATTCGGGGCGGGATCTGCCTTTAGGCAGAAAATCCATCATCGTCATCATAACCAAAGGAATGCAAGTGATGTGAAAAATGTTCATATTTCATATTATTAGTCCTTGACGTATCTGCACAACATAGCAATATTATACGTCACGCATGTTTCGTGTCATATGAACTCCACCTGTATTTCATTTTTACATGTCATTAGGGAAACGTTGTCGACTATGAAATTTCTACAGAATTATTATCAGGGCCTCGATAAGGTATCACGTTGAAAGAAACGAGGCTGTAATCTTACGAACCAGAACTGGAAAACCACTTCAATGAATGGTCGTATCCAATATTTATCTACGTCTTAAAACCTTCGCCAAGAACCAGAAACTGTGAAAGTGGTTTTAGCAGCGACGTATAATGTGAAGTTTGAGTGATGCTCCAACATGCAGATCCTCAGAGGCAGATTGTGAGTACTGAACACTTGAACATCATTTTCGTCCTGCAGTCCTTAAGAGACGACCGCATTTGCAAGCGTTCCCAAATTGTTTGGTATGAAAATGCTCGACGTTACAAAGTTGCTTATGTGAGCGAGTGGTTAGTAGGGTGGGAATATTGAGTATTGGAGCGTCCTCGATATTACCAGATACAAACTACTACCACTGTGATCTGTACCTAAATTAAAGGAACCACTGAGAGGAAAGTATTTACACACAAGACGTGCTATTCTTCGACCCGTAGCACTCTTCGCAGATATAAAAGAGCGTCACACTGCTGATGGTGTGTAGCGTCTTCCAGAAGTAAGGCAGAGGCTGATAAATTTTACATAACGTAGTACTGAAAGAAAGTAAAGATGTGTTGATTCGAGAAAAATAAATCATGAATATGTTTCTACTACCTTGTTTCTAACGACCTATTTATCTTGGTTTCTGTTGACATATTGTTTTCCTTCATTAAAGCCTTTTCCATCATGCTCTTTCGTTAGAACGCTTTTTATACAAACGTAACAACCTTTCAAATATTTGTTCATAAAACATCCGTTATTGTTCCTCCATTTTTTGTATCGTTTTCTTGGTATATCATGTAATTAAATGAGCCAATTTGTGGTACTTAGTGGCAGAAGTTGTTGGCATGTGATCATAACATTAACTTATTCTGTATTTGTTTGCATCAAACATAATAGATCGACGCATACACAATATCTGTATAAACACAGCATAAGCGTTATCAGTTACAGGATACAACTATATATTATAATTATACTTAGTCATGACAAAATAATTATTTCCTGAGATGAAATACAACAGGGAGCTATTTGGTTTGAAGGAGATACTTAGGATATTTAAAAGTGGCGCTTGTGAGAGTATGAATGAGAGAATGAAAGGCGTAATTTTAATAGTTAAAACTCGTAATGTTTTGCAAGTTATTCTTCTTTTTTAAATATATGTATCATAAACGATAGATCTTGTTAAGAAAAATCACATTTGATTGTGTACTTTTACCGTATTATAAGAATGTCAATGAAAATGGCATATATGTATAAGAAAAGTTATGAGGTTTTTTTGTACGCGCTCTATATACGTTTCTGATGAAATTTGTTTTTTACGAAATAACTTATTGTTGTTACAAGTACGGCAGGTAAATTTATTATTTTATTATTGCTTATTATCTAGTGTCTTAAATTATAGTTGTAGTATTATGAACAATGGCCCTCACCTAACTTTTATTTGAATTTCATTTTTAAGGCTTTTAGGCAACTTTGGCTCAGGCCGGTTGGATTATGAAGGAGTGGTTGCTGGTATGAAGAAAGCAGATGGAGACGGAACAACTCCGACAAAAACCCACGCACACCGTGTTTGTCCACCACAAAGCCCACATGGCACGAGCAGGATTAGTTCCGACGACCTCCAAGCGCCAGAGATGAACACTCTTACCATAACCACCCAGTTTATTGTCCCTAGAACGTTAGGGGAATGAAGTACCCATTATAGCAGACGCATTAAATCATATGTAATAATCTCAAACTTGTTTATGATTTCAAAAGGAAAAAGCAAGACTACTTATTCATCAGAGTTATTTACAATATTATAAAATAACTTTTTGTTCAAAATTGGTTTGCTACTACTGCAGAAAAAAATATGTGTTATTCTGTGACTTGGCAGTACGGACGTAAAAGTATCAACAGATTACAAAGTATCTACAGACTGGAATACTATACGGTGAGTGTACCTGCTAAACTCTCTCGTGCGTGAAACGGAACACTAACTGTGTAAATTGAGCTTCCAAATCGCTGTTTCAAATAGCTATCGTAGCTACATAGCTAAAACGATGGCTTATGGAGTAGAAGATCCGGATTCGGAGCTCGTTGAGGTTGAGACTTTTTCTTTCAAAAAACGGTTTTTTTATGCTCCTATCTATTATTAAAATTTTTCTAATCAAGGATTAGGTTAGGTTAGAAAATCAGATTCGGTTTTTTTCCTTTTATTTATACGCGATGCAACACACTTTTCTCTTTTAGTTTGCATCAACACTGATAGATGGCTCTGCAATAGGCTTCAAATATTTTGTGCTGTAAACAGACACAGAGATTACCCAGTCACTAGTTGTCTCAATATTGTAAGATGGCTTTAGTGGTATTATCAATTAAGCCTTTTTATGCCCCTTGTAGTATATATCACTCTTGCACAGTAAATGTGAAAAACACAAAATAAATATAATATCGATATCAAGCATAATGTTTACGTAACATTTCAAAGTTAAGATAAGAAGCAGTATTTTGAAAATCGGTAATAATTCGAAGTAACTACTGAAGAGATTGTCGTACAGTTTTCGTAGCGATGGATACACTAGCTACTGCAAATCGTAAATTAAATAAAACCATTCAGTGGGACGCAAAATTAAGAACAATACAAAGTATAAGGAGTTCGCAACTATTGCGAAAATGGTTGTAATGGAAAATACTTGTTCCGACTGCTGCCTGAAGCTAGTTTCATAGTAAAAATATACTCTGAAGATTAAACATAGAAGTCTTCATTAAATACACTAAGAATAGAGTCTACCGTAGATTTATCACTGACATATATGACCGGCGCCTCTGAGGTCTTATGAGATAGGATAGTATGCATTTTTATGATTATTAGATATTTTCTATATAAATGAAGTACAAAACAACTCAGTTAAGTTTATCGCGGGTGTGATATCGTAATAGGTACAAAGTACCCGTAGCTCTGTGGTAGAGGGTTAAGTTCTCATTCGGAACGTCCTTCTTTCAATAGCGGGCGACTATCCTGACTGAAGTTTCTTCAGTTTCTTTTTAATCAGTCCAGAGCTGAAATAGGGTCACTTTCTGGTGACCCAGTGAACTGGTCTGGACCCCAGTAATAAATAACCTGATTGACACGGTGACCAGACCGAAACCTGAGCCTGTGAAACTATTGACTAGTTCTTGATTCAAATAACCAGACTGTGATTCGAAAACTCGATTATCGAGTACTGATTAACGCCTCAGACCACAGGACTACCTCAGTGGGCGTGTATTTCCTCCCCAGGTGGTAAGTTTTGTTCTTTTTCGTTATTAAGAGACTATTTTTATTTGTTTTTACTATTAGGAAAGTTTTCGTATGGAATTTTCCGTGTTCTGGGGGTTGAACCCCAGTCTCTTTAACCAGAGAACCCCTTTAACCCCTGTCTCTGTTTCTTTTCTCTTTAACACTCGAAGAAACACTATTTAAAACAATTTTGTATAATAAGAAAATATTAAAACGGGGTCAAAATCGGGTTCCTGGGTCAGGCCGGATACGAACCACAGACCTGTTCCAATACTTGACCCAAATGGCTTGATTGAGCCGGCGACTCGTTGGAGCTCTACCTCAATTACACCAGACAAATGGCAGAATGGTACTTCAAATTATATGGCCTGACCGACTCCTGCTCGAATCCTTTCCCCGCCCTTATCCCGGTCTGAGCCTCAGATGCCTAACAGCCATAAATAAATTCAAATTCAAAACTGAAATAACTGTAGGAGCGGAGATTAAAACTTTTATGACTTTAATCTAAATGAACAAGATTTTCTTTTTCAAAACTTAATTGTATTTAGTTATTTCTTGTGTCCTCAGAGCAATATGTCAGTATAATATAAAATTGTAAAATCGCGAGTGTGGGGCTCTCTACAGTATACATAGACAAAATCTATATTACGCGACGCCTTATATCCGAAAATGACCTTGGTACTTGACATGATAGACGTTGCACGGTAATCGTTGAAAACAGAGAGAAGCAAACAAAACTAGAATAAAAGCAGAATATTGATTTCTAGCTCAAATTCAACTTCGATCACTGTAACATTTTCCTTAAAAACATCCGTACATAAACACACTCAGAACTAAAACAATGCACTATGTAACCAACAAACAAGAAACTAATCTACTTTTAGATATTAGGCACCTCAATATGTTGTTTACAAAGAATTAAATTTATTATTTATAATTTTAATCTAATATTCTGTCTTCTATCTGCTCAAATTGATGTGGGACGCGGTTGGACGTCATGTCCCTAGTTCAAAGAAAGAACATTAACCATCCCTCTAGTTAAGTAAAGAAAAAAAATCATAAAAGTTAGAAATATAATTTTGAAGTAATGAATACATTTACTAATGTCCAGTAGAGTAACTAACTTGCTCTGCGCCCTCACATAAGTTTCAGTTGGAGCGCCCTTCATTGTTACTGAGTCCCGACATCTGCGCCTCCCGCACTGCGATGGTTGCAGTGTTGGCTCTTACGCCCCTACTAGTGCCCAATATCGCTTAAAGTTTTTAAGGATAGTTTGAATACGCTCTCAAGATTTTTTTTCGAAATAATCCTGGAAAATGCTAAGCGACCATAACTGCCTTGAAATTTACAGTAACTTAGCTAATAAAAACCAACCACCATTAGGTTTCATGGGATACGGGGAGCAAGAGAAAAGCAGAAGCCTTAAGCAACATTTGGACACGGGTTGTTCAGTTAGAAGTACTACTTACCGAGCTAAACTGCTAGTGAAAAAAGCACTATATCAAAACAGCTTTACAGAGGGTCTAAAGTAAATTACCCGAACCTCTAAAACATAAACAAAGTTACTCCCAGGACTTACAAAATATTTTATTATATTTGTTTCTATTTGTCATTTAGGGATCGCAATCCCAATTCACTGAGATTTTTTCTCATTTCTGCTGAAGAGTGAGATTAAAATGGAGGGACCAAACACTTGACCAGAATTGTATGTTTGATTACGATAAGAAACCAATTTCTCTTTCTGCGCATGTGCAAAAATCACACTGAAGCGCAAACCTGAAACCATCCAATAGGGTAAACAAAATCTTTTGGTGCTCTTTCAAGATTACTAAAAGTACAAGGTTATCCCATAAGTAATGACGTATCTACGATGACCGCTGAAATGACGCCATCTGACGAGCGAATAGTGAAGTAGACGGCACTTGTCATAACTGTGCCATATAGGGCACTTGATTGTACAGCAGTGTGTATATGCAGAACGGTCTACTCTACGTTTGGGAAGTGTGGCTTGTGTTTGATCACGGCAGTGTCGGAGGACCACATACGGCATTTCATGATGTATGAATTTCACCAGGGACATCCAGCTAGCGCAGCGGTACAAAACATCAAAATATGGTGAGGGTGATGTGGATTTACGAAAGTGCCAGAGGTTTCGGTCTGGGAACATCAGCCTCATTGATAAGCCACGAGAAGAGAGACCTGTGCAGCTGGACAACGATAGACTGCTAGCAGCGGTGGAGGCAAATCCAATGAAAGCTCTTGAAAAAGTGGCCAGCAAATTCCATGTCACCCATACGATCATTCATCGTCATCCACAGGACCTTCGGTACGTGTTGAAACTCGGAAAATAGATACCCCATGCGTTAATGCCTCAACAGAAGCAGCAGCGAGTTGACATCTGCAGTTCCCTGATCACCCCTCACAAACGTGAGCCATTTCTGCACAGAATGATGACAGCGGATGAAAAGTGGGTCCTCAACCATAACATTACACGCAAACGACAGTGAGTACTTAAAGGGGGCGACAGGAACTGTGCCAAAATAGAATCGTCACCCCTGGAAAGTGATGTTGAGTGTTTGGTGGAATATACTTAGGATAATCCATTTTGAGCTTTTGCCACGTAACCATACCATCAATGGAGATATCCACTGCCAGCAGGTTGAACGCCTACGGACTGCATTGTTGGAGAAATGTCCGGCTCTGATTAATTGCAAGAGTGTGCTCATCCACGGTTCTAATGCGCGCTCACAAATGGCAAGAAGGACCTATGCTAAGAGTGAGGAATGTAACTGGGAGAAACTTTTCTACCCGGCGTTTACACCAGATCTTGTACAACAGACTACTGTCTTTTTCGCAGCCTGCAAAACCACTTTTCCGGGAAAACATAGCAAAATGAGAATGACTTGCGACGAACAGTGAACCAGATCTTTGCCTCCAAAACCGTTGACTTCTTTCAGTGGGGAATCCAACAACTGATTGGTAAATAGCAGAGTGCTGTGGAATCCGATGGAGACAATTTTCCTGACTAACGGTAGTGTTGCTGGTAAGTTATTGTTATTTTCTTCAGATTGCAAAAGAACGACATTATTTATAAGTTAATAATCGTAAATATTAGCATTCATCTGAAACATTAACGGATATATAAAGGCACTTTCGAGAAACTTTTGAAAGTACACTATGTAGAGTTGAAAATTGGAATTAAGTTCATACATAATGTGTAACTTCTAAGGTCATAATGTGGTTTATGTTGGTTATAGTAGGTTGAACAACAGATGAGGGACTGCACAGCTGACAATAACAATTAATTTGAGTGTCCCAAGCGTGCCTTACCTCTAGTTAATATTTTTCAGTTTGACTATTGTTTTTTTATTAAAAGCATGACTTTCCGTGCACATTCTGCAATGCGAGACCATTTTCTGGCACACAAGTAAGCTCTATAGCCGTTTATACTGACTGAGATCTTCCAGGCTGTTTCTCAGTTACACCAGGAAGATACCGGTAAAGTACCTACAAAGAAGGTCCTGGACGACTACCTTCAAAACACCCTCTCTCAAATCCTATCATGGAGTGAGTCTGAGTCTATCAAGGCCATAAATATAATTGGACGTTGGACGTCTATATGAGACCATTGGACGTGCATAATGGACTCCAAATAGATGTCCGTTTACTATTAGACGTCCATAATGTCCATCTTGGGAACATCTATAACATTATTCTACAGATGGGCATTTATTTTATGAACTGAACGTCCGCAATATCCAATGCATGGATATCATTTTCTGTACCTCCATTAGATATGCACAATGTCCGTCTTTGAGCCAATGCTGGACGCCCAGTGGACATACACAATGTCCTTCGAATTGAGGTCCTTTCATGTGTAACAATTTAATATTTACATGTCAGTCTTCCGGACGTTCATTTACTGAACATCCATTGAACGTCCACAATGTTCGTCCTCCGGACATCCATTTGCTGGATATCTAGTGAACGTCCACAATGTCCGTCTTCGCGACATCCTATTTCTGCACATTATTGCAACTTTCAAAAGAAGTTATTTTTTCTTAAGAAATGTTATTAACATACCTAACTCATCTCTTATATGTACACCTGTGTAACAGCTTAGTTAGAGAACATAAACAAATTAATTCAGCGCATTAAACGTTTCACTTATATCTCTTATTTGTTTTTCTCAAGTGCACTTGCTGCACCAGACATTTCAACTGTTGTTCTCACATTTTGTAGATAGTATTTTAAGGAAATCTATAATTTAAAGAAACTGAAACGAAACGCTAGTCCTGACTTTTACCATTAGTATGTAGAGCATTCTAAATTTGACTGCTCGACATATCTTTTGATGGTCAATATTAAGCATTAGACGCTAACAAGGACTAACATTGGGGCACTAAATACTACATTCACAATATCAAGAAGGGACAGAAAAGCGGGTAAGTTTAAAAGCTTTTACCTGCGGTATAAATTTCCGAGTCCTAACGACTCCTGCGATGCTTTCTTTTCAATTTTGGGGTATTATTTCATAGATTCATGTTCCGTGTTGAATGAGTGTAAGAATCCAAATATCAAGAGACTAACATGTCGGTATATAGTGGATTCGGATTCCTTATCTCTAGGCTCCTAACATGTCCATTGGATTCACCGACTTAATATTTTGAACTCTAGGTTCCGAAAAAATTCTCGTTTGAAGCTAACTATCAGGACGTGAAATACGTTGTAATGACTAAGAAGTGACATCTCTCTTGAGAAGCTATATACAAAATCCATCAAACACTTATGTAGATCTTCCATCGAGAATGGTTCTTTAATGCTTTTGAGAACAAAACGAAAATTGGAAAACTGTGTGTTCTGACACTTTTCAGCAAACATGCGATGTCATCTTGAGATACGTTTGAAAACCCATTCCCATTTTTTCGATAGATACATCGTCATTATATTGAAAAGTTTGCTTCCTAACTTTATGTATATTTGGCATATGTTAGAATTAATACAATGTGCTAATAAAGTTATCTATTTAGCAAACTAAATTGAATTTATAATAAAAATTAAAATAGGCGTGTATCCATTGAATGCAGGTCGCGATGATTGTAGACTAAAATACGTCACGATTACTAGGTTACAAAATTTTTCCTCTGAAATATATAGAATTGTAATTGGCACTGCTACTGGAAGACTACCTCATTGTTAAAGTTATCCTTAGACAGAAGAATGTATATTAGCATGCTGAAGTTAATGCAGATGGATTTCAAAGCAAGTTGAATTTGAGATTTCATGAAAAGTTACGTGATTTCTAAAATAAATTTTAATAGTATAAAGATGTTTTAGTGGGGCTGTCGCACATATAAAGTCTATTCTACCTTTTGCCTACTGTTAATTTAACACGTTTTACATTAATTTATTTTTCACAATCACCAGTGAGAAGAAAACTGTAGAATAATCATTAATAACAAACTCTTTGACTTACGGAATCAGCAATTTCATCGTCAAACGTCCGTCATTGGATTCTGTCCTGAGCACGATGAAGCCAGATTTCATCACGAATACCTAACTTTCGAATATCTTTTATAATATTGTTCTACCATCGATGTCTTGGTTTAGTAGAAGGATCACTAAAGAACAATAACTGACATACTATTTCAATATTGTAAAAGAAAAATTATGAATGCCATTCCATTCCTTTCGTAGGTATCTGAAATGTGGTAAATTGCGAAAACCAACATCCAACTCCTGTATCTCGAGCAAAATAACGAGACATTATTCTGTTTTCTGAAAATGATAATTATTATCTTGCTAACACATCAATACATAACAGAGTAACGTCTATAGTTCTACATAGTAAAGTGACACATGAAAGAAGTAGTACACCTGATGCACACAAAGTGTATACACTCCCTCACATACGAAAATAGAGTAAAATGTCGTAAATCTACTGAGCAAGCATGGTAAACTGACCAAAACTGTAAAATATACAGGAATCTACGTCGTGAATGTTGAGTCTTAGTTGATGGAACCAATCGTAGATGACCTTTCACTTGTTGCAGAGGTTTCCGCCAGATTTAATGAGGCCAACCAACAGTCATTCAAACAGTAGGGGATCCAATGAACTCGCCTCCGAGGCAAGCTTTCTCTTGAATTGAGAAGTCGATCTTAAGAAGTTTACTCTCTCTGTTGTAATTGTGATGTCCATTTTCTCTTTTGTCCAGCTTTATCGTGGGGCACTAACATTTAGTGTGATTTTACTGAAGTACTTAACCAAGCGTCTTTGACGACATTCCGCCAATTAACCTTAATCATTTTTTCATGATGATACTCATTGTCAGTTTGTAGTGCAGCCAAATGTCAACACTACATCAAATTTTCTATCCTCCTCTTTCTTTCTTTCTCTCTGTCAATTTCTCTCTCTGATAATTGTTTGCTAACTTCAAAATTGTTTGTCGACTCTCGACATCAAAGGCCAGGGTTTAGTTTTACATGGATGGGTGTACCGTCAAATTTAGGATGGTGTTAAGGGGTGTAGGAATATCCTAGATTACTGGCTACCGATCATTTCGTCACAGAGATATACATGATGAAAACTGGCTTCATCTGGCAAAGGATAGAATTCAATGGCGAGCATTTGTTACTGCGGTGATGAAGTTGCGAGTTTTGTAAGCCATAATTAGATCATTTTCTGTGGTATTATGTTGAGTTCAGCAGAATGACAGACTTCTTTTACAGAAAGTGGCCTGTGCCTTTAACAAAATTATCTGTAGTCATTTAAGTAACAAAGTTCTCTGTTAAGAACTTTTAGTGTATACTTACCTACTGGGATAGTAATAACAAGTGGCTATTTTTCTGACCTCTAATCTCCAACTTTTAAAATCAGTCATATACTTTCCTTTATATCAGATTGAAGACAATCATAAGAAGTAGAACGCAGTCGCGACGAAATACTGTTCTCAGAGTCTTTAATTATGTCGCATACATTCTATGTTAGAAATTCGATTTTGGCGGAGTTTATTTTGTTTGTATGAGGTTAATCAGCGCACAACTTTCACGCTCCGAACTGAAAATTACACTAAACAAAGATATAAAAATCTACTTCAGTCTTCGCTGGTGTGACTTTAGTTAATCCAGAAATTCATTAACTTCTAGATACTGATGAACTTCTAGGTATTATCGGTTGCCCTTGTTATCAGAGATAAAACGTTTTGTAGAATTTAATATAATTCCTGAAAGTGCCCAGACTGGTAACCTATCCGGAAATTCATGGTTCTCTCACTTGTTGTTCTGTATCTTTTGCTTGATTTTTATTGGTGAGTAAAATTTTGCCTGAGTGCAGAGTCAATGTTTATCAATTCCATAGAACTAGAAACTGTTGAACAAGAATATGAAGAGAGTTGATTGGCAACGGTAGCACTATAGTATTGGTATTCCTCTGCGTTTTCAATTATGACTTTGAAATGTAGAAAACTGTTAAGTTCATGTAAATTGTGATTAGGTCTTCTCTAAACATACAAGAAATAAATTAAAAAAATCTTTGTTATCAGTTGTAGATCCTGGGCAATTGTACAACTTTCAGAATCGTAAACTACTTGCAAAAATCAGTTTTGGTTTCTTAAACTCCGGTATATATATATTGGCAACTATCATATCATGTACACATTTCATAGGCTTCTCATAGCTCTGCCCACGTGTTGTGATTTGTTATACATTCAGCATTGTTTCACCTCTAAATAGTTGGTCCAAGTACGGGAATGATCTTTCAGACTATCACTTGTATTGAAAGCGAATGTGTTTTATTGAGTTTACTCGCAGGTTCAATTACTTTCTCTTTAAGAGAATGCATTAATCAATATATTTCATAACATATACTGTTACAAGAGAGCACATTAAAATTCTGGCCTTGTAAATGTAAGGCAATTATTAATCAAATCGATATAATTGAAAATCACTTCCATTTTAGTTTTGCGCTTTCCACATCCTGGTCAGTTCCAACTGAGAACTTAAGCTATTAACTGACAACTCTTGAAAGTCAATGAAATGATCAATGAAAATTGAGTTCAAGCCAAAATTAACCTGGGAAGTTTGACAAGTGATACATCACACGTGACAGTTTCTTGACAGGACCTATTTAATATTATTTGTACTTTCGTGACGTAATTTTAATTTCGGAAGAAAAATTAATTTTTATTTCGTCCTGAAATCAATTTATTTTCATTATGGCAAACCTTCTTACATTCTACTGACACTCCTAGACGTTTCATTGATTTGACAAATTTAAACATTTTGTAAACTGTGCATGGAAAAAGTCATCATGGATATAAAAGCGCCTAAAAGAAAACATAGTTCTTTGAAGTTTTAGTAAAACTATTCCCCATGTGTATAATCACTGGACAATTACAAAAAACAATAAACTATTTTATTAATTGCCCCAGAAAAGCGTACGAAATACTAAAACATATCTTTATTAATTCTCAAATGGCATTGACAATCCAATATAGTGTAACACCAAACAATACATTGTCAAATACAGTAAAAAATTAGTTAATTTCTCTAACAATTGAAAGAGCAGTTATTTAATACTATTCAGGAGCCAAAGGTTGATTTCAATATTAACATACTAATCTGTTAAATGTCACTTATTTTTCTTTCTATTACCTATTGAACCAAATTTGGTTGCTTCAACGTTTCGGTGTGAAATAAACCTAAAAGGAACGGACATTCAACAGTTGATATCAACCCTTATTCTATGCTGGTTATGGAAAACTATTGACCTTTGAATTGAACCGTATGTGAAACACAAAATTCTAATTTTAGGATCAACAAACAACTGTTATTATTGTATACTCATACTCAATAATATGTTGTAATAGTTCATCTATAACGTCACAACTTTCTTGATTATAACAATTATATATGCACAATTATTAGTTGTAAGGAAGTTTACAGTCAGAGGTGATAAATACAGAGGTAGTGTGTTCTTTGGATCATGTAAGTCATTTAGATGTTCAAGGAAATATAAGGAACATATCCAGAAGGTAACATGATTAAAACATTAAAGTTTAAAATAACGATACTCTTGACTTACAATAGGAGAAACGTCCATGGATATCGTCTATATATTTAAACACGTTATTAACAAACATATACAATTCTGAAATCAAAATATAACAGAAAGATGCATTTTGTCGCCTTGAAATGTTATCATTATTAATAGTTGGTTAATTGAATTCTGTATTCTCTCTCTCTTGTTCACCGATATTAGTCATATAAACACGGTAAACTCAATAAGAATTTAACCGATTTTAACACAAGTGCAGAGATGACTTCAGCTCTTATAACATTTATATTTATACGAGATAATAGAACTTATAACAGTAATCGACTACTTTCAATTTGATTTTTGCGCCTACCGAAGGGTCTATTCCTAAAAAAGAATTGTTTGCTTGTTATATATATTTATAGTTAACAACAGTCGCAGTATTCATGTTTGTTATTTTAGTTGGGAGCTTTGCCCAACACTTGTTGGCAAGAAACAAAAGCGTTCTCAGCTATACAGTAATACATGTGCTATTTCATTAGAAATATTAGTAAATCTTCAACCTTCTAAAACACCAATAAGTTATATATTTTTATATCACAACCTTTCAAGAGATAAATGTATTAACATAGCCAAATTTTTTTCCCGTACTCGAGAAGATGTATTGAAATCAGAACTTCCTATTCATCTTTACAATAGATACATGGATTTGCTGACATATATTGCAGGTCCATTGATGATCGAAACATCAAAAATCTCAATTACAATAATGGTTTAAAATTACAAATAGGCTGATCGAAATATAATATAATTCTTTGATGCTCTCTCTTCTTTCGTGCATTTAGATATCTTTGGAGCTCTCACAACACATTATCAAAGATTAAAAGAAAGATGTACTGTATTATTCCATATATAAGCAGAAGTTTTGGAATTATTCTGATATCGCTTGCAGTTTAAAATTATCTTCATAACTTTAAGGAATAATAGAAGTTCTAAGTTCTCTATTAGAAGCAGATCAAATAGTGAAATGCTAAGTAGAATCATTTTGATAAACTAACTTTATACTTCGCAGTTTTTTTTAGTAAGGATGGAGTGATATTCTCACTCTACCATCTTCAGAGAGTGTTTTACTTCCCATTATTTAGCAAAAGTGAGTTACATTACTTAATGAAAACTATAATTTCATGTTTTAGTAAATGTAAATTAATGTTTTGTAGTAGTAAAGAATATAAAAGTTCAGTTTTGAAGGAAAGTGAAACCGTACCTTTCCGTACATCTGTAAAGAGAGGCATGTGTTTACCTTGCTGTGATTCTAATGATAATTAAGTTAATTAATAAAAAAATCCACTATCATTTTGAAATTTAAATTACTCTTTCTAATTATTCAGAATAAATAGCTAATAAAGATATATAAACAAACTGAACTTGGATGGAACTGAACATAGCGTAGTTAAGTATAGATGTGTGGGATTACATCCTAGTAGTTTGGATGTAACATTAGTGATATAAGCTTGACATGATTCTAATAAGCTCAGCTCAGAAGGCTCGTGGTTAAATATCATCATGCATTCTACTTGTACGGATAGGTTAGATTAAGTATTGAATTAGTTTCTACTTCTGTCTATATTAGTAAATCAATAACACATTAGAAAAGACTTATTTCTCATCATTTAATGCACGTGACATTGTCCCTTTAACAACCATACAAGATTCCAAAGTGGCATAAGTCTGAGATCACATGCCATCACAACTCCCATATTAATTGAAGTATAGAGCAATTATATAAGTTCCAAAGAACATATACTTTTTACTCAACTCAAAGTCATGAATACTAAAAGATATAGAATCAAAAGTATGCACCTCCTTTCATGTAAAACATATCTTTCAACACATTACCACGAAATTATCTAACTAACAACCAGAAAACAGGCTTTCACTGTTCCATAGACTAAATTAAACAAAGAAGACTATTAAGAGCAGCATACTTCATTTCTCACAAATAGTTTGCATGGCACGTGTGAAAATGTTCCAAGTGGTAAATGGTGTCAACAGTTACAATTACATATATTTATCAGGAAAAGATACGTTATAATGTACCAAATTTAGCATACATTTCTCATGAGGACATTTGATAGAATATACTGACACTAGCCGTTTCATTATTGTTATTCTCAAAGAATTTAAAAATAATGAATCTGAGGATAAAATAGTAGAACTAAATGAAATATTTTTGACTTCAAGAATATGTTAAATTCTAAAACTTTACACTAACCCCACCATTTCCCCAAAATATAAAAATTCCATAGAAAACGTATACTAATTCCTTTGGTTTTTAAAAAAGTCACATCAAAATATTCCAATGAATTCATCTATATTTATGAAAAGCATTTTCAATAACAAATACTTGGAAACTGATAAATAGAAATAAGAGTAACACGTAGAATGGAGTCTGTAAATGATAAATATTCAATGCAATATTTCCATCTGGCAGACGAGTACGTATTCGGAAGCGTTGTTTAAATTCATTTAACCATTTTACTCGGAATCCTGCATCTACCAATCTTCGGATAACTGTATTCATTCTTGGAAGATAGGGAGAATGTTTGCAAACGAAATAGGTTGAATACTGTAGTGCCAGATATTCAAGAGAAGTATGGAACAACGGATTGCCGTATTTTGATATGTAATAATTCTGAAGTATATCAGCAGCAAGACTTATATCTATCACTATTCTATCCTGTTTTTCTGCAACAAGAGTAGTTGATGAAAATGAATCGTGAGTTATTTTAGTTTGTGCTTTTATAGCCTTGATCACTGGATCTGTATCATCTGCTAGAAGAAAAATAAAGTTTTGAGATATCTCAACTGGTAATCCAGAATTTACAACATCCATTTTTGTATCGATAAATGGATAATATTGAGGATATACCGTATATCCCACTAGAGAACTCTCATACAAAGAACTAACAATTAAAAAACCCATCACAGATAATATAAATATTGTTCTTAGAACTCTTTGCTTAGGTTGAGATGGTACAGATACATGAAGTGCAATTGAGAAGACGTATAAAAGTATGGAGGACACATTAATTGATTGTAATTTCTGCAAAAGTATAAATCTAGTGAAACCTTGAGCGGCAACAATGAACATAAACATCGCAAAGACTGTTATCCACAACGAATTACTGAAAGGGAGTAACAATCGCATCCATTGAGGAATAGGTTTTGCCGTTGGAGTTATGAAAGTAAACTTGCTAAAATGGATAACTGGTGTGAAGTCTATCATTTGATGGAGGTGAGGAAGAATTGGAAGTGATGTTGAGAAAATATCTGCATAAGAACAAAGTTTTGTTGCAGCGTTTCTGAGATCTTGATTATCATTCTTGATGGGATTTAGGAATGCAGGTGTAAAATTCATGTAAGTCACAATAGAACTAAGGAATTCGTCTTTATATTCGCGAACGAACTTTTTTATAATAACTTCATTAGTTAGTGTCCGTTTTAGAATATATAGAGGATATTTTGCAACGTTTCTAGTTACATCCTGAAATAAAGTATTTACATCTGATACATGTCTTTGGAGTATATACATTTGAGAAAACATTTTCTGAGATAACGCGGATCGTTTGGTGAATGGCGTGTATGATACAAAAACAACACAACGTAGATTATCTAGGCTGTCACTAGTTCCAAATTTATTTATTGTTGTTACTAGTTCCACATTTAATATTTTCTTTCTCCAAAATCCCTTAAATATCAATTCTAATGTATTTCTCTGAAGCACTTGTGTCTTGAGCAGAAAAAACAGAATTTTCCCTCTTCCATTCCAAAAACTAAGCTGATGAAGTTGATTGATAACATTTGTAAGAACCATGCTGCCAGAACTTTCCAAGAGAAGAATAAAGCATTCACTTTTAGCAAGAGAATAAGATTTATCAACTGTTTTATTTGGAAATATTTTATTGTTCGAAATGACGTTCTCAATGGTTATAGGTATCCATAGATTCCGATAGAACGTTTGTAATGAAAGACTCAAATCGTTCCGGTGTTCTGAGAATATTATAACACTTACTTGCCTTTCCTTACTGTAATGAACTGAAGAAACAAGAGATATAGCATCAGAAATCAGATAAACCTCTTCTGTAATGCTGTTAAGCTTTCCGTAACTGATTTTAAAACAAGCAAATTGATTAATAAAGAGCGTAAATAGTGTTAAACTCTTTATTTTATAAGGAATGTAGCTCTTCTTGATGGATTCATTCTTCATTTTCAAGCCTAAATTCAATCTGTTCTTGATCTACAAAGAAAATGAGTTGGTGTTATAAGATAATATGTTGTAAAACTAATATAGCCAAACTTACTTTTAATATCTAACATTGTCAAGGCCGCATTTGGAAATATGGCGCCCCTAGGCACTTAAACGGCCAGTCCCCCCCTCATCATCTATTAACCACAATTTGACCGCTATCAACACTTGCACCTTTACGACCTTACTGTTACTAAGGTCACACAAATAATGTTTACAATTGTATTAGTATTTAACATGATATTTATTTAAGTTGCGAATTGCGTATAAATGCTTTGGCACTCATTGTCATTGAGATCACCGCTATGTACAAAACAAAAACAACAATGGAGTTCATAGTTTTCATCATATACCAGGGAAACACTTCAATACCTAGGGAAAGGTACAGCTGAAATGTTTATATTCTCAAAGCTGCATTGTAGAGAGACTTCCATTTTTTAGCGAAATATAGAAAATGGGAACATCAATTGAAAAGGTAATTTTCAATGTAGAACTACGGAACTTCAAACGTACAAGCACTCCATCAACATCTAGGAAAAGGTACAGACCTAATTTTCATTTTCACAGATAGGCATTATTGAGAGGCCTCTATTCTTGGTAAGAGTTACATAAGTGAAATATCAGAGGAAAGCGTGATTTTGAACGTAGGACTACGTATATTCGAGACAAGGAACACTTCACCGATACCTGGAGAAAGGTACAGACGAAATTATCATATTTTCAAATCTGTATTGTTGAGAGGTCTCAATTGTTGACCACAGATATAAAATTTAAACATAAGTCGAAATCTTGGTTTTGAATGTTCAAGCAGAAAAAGAGATTTTCTTACACAAACATTCTCCATTTCATAAGTAAGTTCCTTCTTCCACGAGCAGGTCGACAGTAACGCGTTTAAAATACTTCCTAGTGGAGACTTTTGGAACTACATGAAAAGGTAAAGAAGCGCCAGAAATGACATATAAAGTGTCGGTGTGAGGATCCACCTTAACAGTAATTATATATTTTGTGTTTAAACAGTAACAGTTTATATTTTGTGTTGGTTGCACGGGCTTTGGAATAGATAAACCTATTTTATGTTTGCATATTGGGGAATTTTGTATTCTGGTTCCTTGTATTAGATCATTAAAATCATCCCACTTCCTTTCCAGTCTACATCTCGGTGATATTGAAGACATTTCAAGAATGTTCATATATTCGATACAAAAAAAAATGCAAAGCAGTTATACTCAAGGGCGCCGATCTCTGGGGGCTTTGGGGACCAAGACTCCCAAGGTTGAAGTGAGCCCCCCTAATGGAGGGCTGAAATGATGAGGTGAAGTCGGTTCTCCTATTTCTACGATACATGGTCATTCGTTTTCCCCTTCTACTAAGCTTATCTCTCTTTGGCAAGTCTATTTTATTGATAAATTCCTCCCTGAAACTCGTATGTTACAGAACTTATATAAATTTCATTACGTATAATTCCCCTTTCCTGGCTAAAGGAATTAATTTATGTATTGCTTGTGATGTTTCTGGAGTTTCGTGCATAAAATCGATACAGACCATTTAGTAAAAAAGAAAGAATGAAAGAAAAGTGAAAACGTCATTTTCTGTCCTTTAAGGATCATTCGTCGTGATTTTCTCATATACAAACATTATTTAAGAAATAGAAAAATATACAAGAAAAATAACCTACAAGAAGAACTCACCCAAAAGTAGGAGTAGATACTAGAGGTGGGGTGGGTTGCAGTCGTTGTCCTCTTGGAGATGTTCCATTTTCTTGTTGCGGCATCTGTTGTGTATTTGGTGGAGTATATAAATGGTGATGAGGCCATTGATAGTTATGGAAATGATCAGGCAAATTAATGGTATGTTGATCATCTGCAATATTAAAATGTTCACGCACTGGGTTTAGCTTTTAAATGTTTGTAAAAAAATATAATAATATAGTAGTACAAAAAATAATATAATAATAATGATAATTAAAATTGTAGTTGTCCAGGAAAATATTGGATGTAGTTGTAGTTCTTCAAATCGGTTGGGTAGGTTGTTTTCTTCATGTTTTAGTAAACTATCAAGATTGTCAATTGTCTTTTGCAGAGTTTGTTTTTTGTTTTTATTGGAAGTTCTGGATTAATATCAAACATGGAAAGGTTAAAAAGTGATTCTGTTTGAGCTAATCTGGCATCTATTTCTTGGGGCGTCCTGTATTGGAACATGTTATTTTCGTCCACCTTATTTTCCTGAATGTGTAGTGAAACTTCTTCTAATTGCTCTTCTATATACGCAATTGGTGCATTTCTGTTTAATTCAAAAAATATTGCACTAGAAAAAATATTCTACAAACTGCTGTTTGGATGCAATTATTGTTTACTGTTAATATCGTAATTTTGAGTTTGTAATACAACATATAGATAGGAAAACTATATACAGCAGTTTAAAAAAATGTATTTGAACAAGTTCAACAAAGAGGAAGAACAGACTATAACACACGTACAACATGGCCCATTTCAAAATCTCTTGCCATTTTATGATAATTTCGATGCCTTAGATAGAATACTGTAGAACTAACTACCACTCGATACACCTGTCAGGTAATAGGCAACAAAAGAGTGACGACTACGTAAATTCATCGCAAAAAAAAAAGTATTTGGACAACCCCACTCTACTCTCGAAAGAAATGTTCTAGGCATCCTTTTGTGTACAAGAGCAGTGTACGTAGTGTATTGCAGCAATCCACACCGAGTCAGGCAAACCAAGCTTGTTGCAAAGCCATGTTTTACCGGTGGATACATCATAAAGAAACATAGAACAGAGCAATTATTGCAGAATAGAATCCGTTCTGGCCAACCAAGAAAACTAACTGCCTAGAATAAAACTTATAAAACTCAAAGAAATAGTGCTAAAGATTTGACAATTTTACTCGCCTAGGATATGTAAGTTAATGTTACACCACATATAATCCAAAATTCGTTGAAAAAATTGGGATTTAGAAGATGTGTATCCAGGGTCACTTCATTAGTAATTACACAACCCCAAGTCATAACAGACCCTCCAACATTTATACAAGTTGAAGCAATGTTCTGTTTTCTGAAAGCTGTTCTGTTCATTCTTCTTTCGCCACACGTCCTGATATCCATACAATACAAGTTTATTTTCGTCTCATCCTAGAAAAAAACTTTTTCCAAAATTCTAGGCACTCATATTTATATTTCTTGGAATATTAGAACTTCTTTCTGCTTTCTACTGATATGTATGTTTTATATCTGGCTACAATCCTGAATCTCATTTCTTGTACAGATCTACACATCTGTAACATTAACTTGCATATCCTAGGCAAGTGAAGTAGCAAAATCTTTAGCACAAATTCTTTGAGTTTTGTTCACAGAATGGAGAATGTAGGTTTCATTCCGGGCAGTTAGTTTTCTTAGTTGACCAGAACGAATTTCCGATAATTGTTCTGTTTTATGTTTCTTTATGATGTATGCAATGGTAAAGCATGGTTTTCCAACAGGCTTGGCTATGTGTCAGTAACTTTTACCTTCCGCACAGAATTAGAAATTAAAGTGAGCAGTTCTAAAGTTGTTGAATTGACTTTGTTCCCCATGCTGCTTCTTTATACCTAACACGGTGTGAATTGCTTCAATACACCACGCAGAGTGCTCTTGTACACAAAATGATACCTAAAATATTTCTTTCGAGAGTAGTACGTATGTGGTTGACCAAATACTTTTTTTTACGATAAATTTACGTAGTCGTCACTTCTTCGTTGTCTGTTCCCTTACAACTGTATCGAGTACTAGTTATTTCTATAGCATTCCATCTTAGGTATTCAAATTATCATAAAAGGGTAAGAGATTTCGAAATGTTCCACGTTTTGTGTGTGATACAGTCTGTTTTCTTCTGTGTTGAATTGTCCAAATATTTTTTTCACTGTAGATGAGACAGAAGTTTCTTGAACCATGCCCGTCAAGGTCGAGAACAGAGAATTAAAACAAGAAAAACAATATTTGTCCAATACAGCAGTAGCGCGGCGGAAGGGTGAGCCGGACAGAAAGAGAACATTTCGAAAAGATGAGTAACTCTCCTGCATAGATTAACATTAGTTTCTGTTATTTCCTAAGTTTATTTTCTAGTAATAGCAGAAACTTTGTTTTTGTTAGTTAGAACACAATATGTTTTAGTGAACGTTTTTAATGTTATACTAACATAGTTAAATTCTGTAATAGCTGGACTTGGGGAAGCCTTCATAATGACTATGTGTATTGTAATGGGAACCTAATAAGTGTGTCAGTTAGACACACGCAATAGCAAAACAAACATGATGTAAACAGAAGCAATTATAAATGTTTACTTAGCCAAACAATGGTAGCAGACGACGTCGACTCCAAGTGGAGAAACTTGGAAGTGCATAAGTCCCGCCTACAAGAAAGACTGAAAAGGCCTATAAAAGGCCCGCCAGATACCATAAGAGTATCGCTCACTCAATTCGACAGTGGTTACCTCTTCCCTCCTCTCTGACTTGGGTTTGGAGTCAGAGTCCGTAAACCTCTCTACCACCGACTTGGTTTGGATTCGAACTACCTTACCTTTCTGACTTGGTTTGGAGTCAGAATCCTTGTCATAGCTATACATCCAAACCCACCAATCTAAGTCAGATATATAACTCGCTATATTAAAAGAGGTGATCCACGCTAATCATTACAGCCTAAGTACTAGGCAGTAATTTAATCAACTTTGTCAAATCTTGGTATATAACATATTTCATGGAACTTTTATAATAAAAAGTGTCGGTTAAAAGTCAATCATCTCTATGTTTCTTATTTAATAACCACAAAATTTACGGTCCTACGTCGAAAGGTTCTACGCATGATTGTATTAATAGACAAACAATAAAATCATTACGGTATACTATTATATGTGTTTCTTATGAAAATACAATATTTAGCAAAATCTGAATTGAATCTGTATTAAGATAATTATTCTTAGACCCTTATCTGGCAACAAAACACATATCTGAATGCCCCCCGCTCCAAAGTTACACAGAAATCGGAGCCCTTGGTTATACGTTTCTCTGCGATTCCAAATTTATAAGCATCACAAATATAACAATATTTAAAATATGAATACTGTTTCTGGAGCTGGCTGAATATCTATCATTATATAAATTGTGAAAGACTTAAGATTCAGGAATCTAAAGATTTGTCAAGTAAGTGGAAAGCAGTTATACTATTTCTTATCTACTTCATCATGAACGGGGTGACAGGAAACTCTCCAAATACAAGATATAAAGTAATATACCCAATTCAATTTTGTTACGTGACAATATGTTTCTTGAAGAATAGAAAGTAGTCAATAATTTAGAGAACGTAATGATGATCATATTTAACGTTATCCCCTTCATTTAATGTATTTAGTTCAGTGTTCTACCGGAATCTTACCCTCAGAGAAGGAAAGGTTTATTGCTATTCTGTAAGGCATGTATGCAACACGCCTTTCAGATGGTTCGTTTTTGAACATCTATTCGGCCATTTTTCAAACTCAATCCATTCGTAAATACTCAAACAAGATAAACTTCTATCTCTGTATTATACTGAACACAGGCTCTGGTGATCATTGAAACCATTTAAAGAAGATAAATTCGCTACTTTTCTGTTATCCGCATAAGGAATTTCATGGCTAAATCTACTACGTTTTGAAAATAAAATTTGCCTTTTAATAACTTTTATATTATTATTGCACTTAATATATTCTGTGGCAGTAATAGATGAAGAAAGAAAAGAAGCATATGACTTTGTTCTCAATACCTTCCATGAGGCAAAAGAAATTGCTAATCTCTGCTATTATTTATTTCAAAGTTGATTATTTAATAATTATTGGGAAGTAATGAATTAACAATTCTCAACTTCTAAGATTAAAGCAACTTTAGATCATTTTAATGTGTTTACAGAAACATGTTGTTTACTCATGTCCAAACTGAAAGTTATTGAAAATAGTTCAAGTTCAACAAAATGCATTTGCTCTCCCTATTTTTAATATGTGAAAGAATACTAATTCAAAGTTGTGAAATATGCCTACGTGTTTGTCTCTAGACAGAATCTATCTAACCGGAAGGAGTGCCAAAGTGGTACTCCGGAGTCAAGCTTTCAGAGTAGGATAACTTTATACTTCTCTTCAAATGTGTTAACTGTGTAAAATATTAAAAGGCGAAGTCTGATCAGGCTGAAGATATACTTATTTAAAAGTGGCCACAAGTACCATAGAGGTGATCACGTTGGATACTTTTGGGTAGGTACAGGAGTACGAGAAAAGTTCCCTGTCGACCCAAACAGGTCCATGCAGTCCACTACGTCAGGCCGGCGTCTTCAAGGTAGTGAGTTCAAATTCCGAATGAAGTATGACAGTATTTTATTTTAACGAAGTTTAACAGGTAAGAAAATCGAAACGGGCCAAAGTCAATAGTTAGGAACATTGCCCCTCAAAATAAAAATATTTTTCTTTTCAACAGTGTCTATAGGACCTACGTTCAAAGGCCAACTTGAAGATCAGAAGAATGAAAGTTCCGTTTCCTGCGAAATAAAATGTAAATTTTTAAATGTAAATGGAATTAGGAAAGCAAAGTGGGCAGATTTTGCCACCAAACATGAAAATGAGCAGCTCGTTTTATGTCCTGTATTGAAAATAGACTAACAAGGAAACTGTTTCCGTTCGGACACAAAACTTAGCATGAAACTTCTAGATAGTTGCTTCAACTTTAGATCCTGTAAAGTTTTTCAATGTGCAATATACAACAATCAAAATGTATTCATTAAATGTACACATTATTCTGTTTTCTAATCCTTTACTTGTTATTTGTGAATGAACACATTCATTAAAACATAAATTCCGACAGATCTTGGTTTCCTTATTCGATTTACAATGCAACATTGCCGTTTCAAATTGATCTTCTTATCTTCACGTTCAAGTTTCGAAAAAAAAAGACTTTGTATGTTTTGGAGACAATGTTCGTAGCTATTGATTTCATCCCGTTTCGATCTTCTTACCTGTTAAAGTTTGTAAAAAATAAAATAAAATAAAGCCATGCACCAGCTGGGATTTGAACTCACTACTTTAAAGACGCTAAACTGACGCCGCAGACGTCACGGCTGACTGGGTTAATAAGGAATTCTTGTCGTACACCTGAATAGCTTCCCAAAAGTATCCAACGTGACCACCCCTTCGGCATTTTGGCCAACTTCAAATAATTATATCTTGAGCATGCCTTGCCGTCGACTTTAATATTTTACACAGTTAATACATTTGACCAGAAGTATAAAGCTTAGCCTACACCTTGGTACTCGTCCTTCTAAGTGCTAAGTAGTATCTTATCAACTTAAATACTTTAATGAAATTATTTCTATAAAAATATCATTTAAAAATTAGCACTTATTCTACGGGAAGTATTTTATGCTACTTACTTGTGTTTTCAAGCAACTTTCTCACGTAGGTCAATAATAAATAAATGCAACATTATCCTTTACTAAATTCTCTCGTTCCTTATTTGAAAGCAAATTATAGTTTACCTGCTTCAAGTCACGTCATATAATCTAACGACAGATCTCCTGTAAATACTAACGATAGAGTAGCATACGAATGTATCCTATCATTAGTACAAAATAGAAACAGGAATTACATGATAGCAAACACAAAACCACTAGAAAGTTGACAACTATCTTCCAACTGATCAGTCTTTTGCAACTCTATGATGAATGTTTCGAGGGATAAAAGTAAGTACATATTACTCACATTGCCAAGAAGTCTTCTTTAATATACACTTGGTATTGACAAAAATTAATCAATATTGATGGAATGATTAAACTGATACAGGGGGAATATCCTTAGGACATTAACCCTATTGGAATGTTAAAACATTTACCGTTTCCATGATAACGAGACTGAAGTTTATAAATCATTGTTTTAAATGTCAACCACTAAACAGTTATCGAAAATATGTTTCCGCATCTGCCACTTCATGACATTATTTTGCATTAAAAAATTTAGTATATAAATTCAGGAGCCTAGAAGAGAAGGAATGTAAGTGACAACGATATTTTGAAAATAGTTAAGAGTTAATATTTTATATATAAAATGAAATATGTGTCTCACAAAATATTCGTACTTTCTACCGGAACAAAGACGAATTGCATCACACACACTAGTCTGACATATTAGTATTGACATTTTGCGTCTCGTGTCACACAAAACTCGAACTTTTTCTCTTCATTAATCAATGTCAATTACAATCCGTTTCGTTTGAGCCCCTGAATTAAGGTGGAATGTAATTGAGAGGATTTTCTTCTGGATTTCTAGATCAAAAATGTACAGGAGGAGGAATAGTACATGAAACAGCTCGGATATGATGATCTATTATTCACATTGAGTCTGCAAAAACCGTAAAATGTAAAAGTACCTTTATTAGGAAAAAGTCTGGTTAACACGACTGTGTAATCGTTTCAAATTCATACATGCTACGGATGGTTAGTTCGTAGCTCGCATATACGGATGAGTCTGTTCCGAGTCACGTTTATCTTTACTTTTTTAGAATAAAACTCCTACGGGATTTTAGGACTAATGATAAATAAGGTTCGCACAGTGGAAGTAGTTGTCCTGGATAAGGTTTATGAAGTTCGAAATTTGTAACACTTTTTATGGTTTCCATTATAATGCCATTTTAAGAACACATTTTCACATAGTATATTGCGGACAACTTGAACTAGTCTCTCAAACTAGAGTGGACACTCGACAATCATTAACAATCTTCCACACACCTCATAACACGTCACGAACAAACAACCACCTCCAAGGGAAATAAACTCACTACTCACGTGGAGAAGATTCAACTTACCCAAAAGGTCCTACCAGCCACTATGTTACCCCTTTTCTACTTAGTTCATGTCACCTATGACTTTGAAGAGGCCAGTTTACTACGCATTTCATACTTCAACAAGTATTATAGTAGCTATCTTTTAAAACTAGGTGATGTTACAGCTAGCTAGCTAGGTATTAGACTCTAATGTTAAGTGGGTTCGCAATCTTTTTATTCACCGTCCCAGGAAATTACCAGCATCATTGGTATCAATAGGATATAATGGTTTAAAAAAGAAATACATAAATAACAATACAGATTACGTTCTTTGGCGATCTATCATTCCCCACTAAACGATAAATGAACCTGGAAACCTGAAAGAAGATGCGTGATTTTATTTTCTAAAAGATTCAAAATACATTTGACGTGTGAATTTTTAAGATACATGAAAGAGACCAATTTCAACTTAACAAAATTTATTTGGCCAAACGTTACAGGTGTCCAGCCCAAGTTTCTTCAAGACTGACACATTCTTAATGAAGCACATGTAATATAGAGACCAATGTTATGAGCTTATTTATCACAAATTTGATTTCAGTATTCCAGGATAAAAGCACACTGCAATTCTGTGGCTACATGCAAGAACCTGATAAGTAATATTTCTGCAGTGTCGGGAAAAAGCAGGTTTAAAGATCGGAGAAAGAAACGCCATGTATTGGAAAACCAAATATTCTTACTGAGCAATTTTTTTAGAGAATGTAGCTGGACACTTGTAAGGTATTTTGGGAGAGTAATAATTTTTTTACATGTCACTTATCAGGTCTTGCATACCTCCAAAGAATTGTGTTGGCAGAAAACAAAAGAAAATAAACCTTTCCAATAAACTTTCCGTTACTAATTCCTGGTACACAGCTTTCCAATAAGCTTACTCAGATAGTTAAAAACAATGATTTTTAAACTCACTAGTTTAAAAATATTGCGCAGATGTATTTCAAACAAATAAAACAAGTTAAATATCCCTCGGCGATGCTCACGTTGCGTGAGAGGCGTATACCGGATGTTGAGATAGCTTTCCACATAGTCTCGACTTACAGCACGAAGTTAGGTAGGATGGTCAGTTTCACGCTCGACCGCTTTTACTTTCCCAGGTGCCTAAGAGTACCAAGGACACTTTCGAACCCAATTAGATAGATCTCAAAGCGCCAGGTATGGGAGCATTGAAGAAAAATCTACGGTATCTTGAAATAGGAGGATTATTCCTAAGAGAACATGGCTTTTAGCTATTTAACAAATAAATTAACTTCTTTTGTTCATTTCTGAACTTTTTATATTGTTCCATTGCATTATTCAAGTTATTATTCCAGGTATCATGCCTGCATCCGGGTTGGAGTTACTAATCTTCCACCAGGCGGCAAACCCCAGTTGGCGGATAGTGGAAAACCGAGCAGCTATGATGGGTACCGGAAATGATTCGGGGCGAACCAAAACCAGTACAGCTGCCTTGCAGTTAGTAGAGGGATCTACAAAGGCTAGGGGAAGATAACCCCGAACAAAAATATCATGGTGAAGGGGAAGCAGAATCACCATTACCACACTGAGGCTGAAGATGAATGACATCGACTGGAATAAATAAAAGCTGGACATATTAGCGATACAGGAAGTTCGGTGGGAGGGTCAGGACAGCATTCAACAGGGCAAATACACATTCTACTACGGGGAAACACAATCTAATAATTTTGGAATAGGAATCCTCATTAAGAACAGAATCCTTCCGGTGGTACAGAATCCAAAGTTTGTAAACTAAAGACTACTGTACGTTAAGATACACACCCGATGTGGCAATGCCGTTTTAATAAATGTCTACGTTCCAACTGAGAACGCTTTTGCTAACGACAATAATACATTTTGCGAGAAGCTAGAAAAGTTATAAGACCGTTACCGAAGTATAATACTTAAATTGTGATGGACTATTTCAACGCTAAGGTAGGTAAGAAGGAAAAATATAGACCTACTATAGGCAAATATAGGCGTTCACGAAATCACCAATAACAATAGAGAAAGACTGATAAGTTTCGCAATCTCGAAAACCTACTAGTGAAGAGCACATACTTCCAGCACAAAGGCATACACAAATACACATGGATATCTCCTGATGGGAAAACGCTCAACCAGATCGATCGCGTATTAGTAGGTAGACGAAGACACACCAACATAATGGACGTTAGGTCTTACAGAAGAGCAAAAGATGACACCGACCAACAGTTAGTGATCACAAAAGTGAAGGAAAAGTTATGCATCGCGAACAGAGAAAGCATAAGATCAAAGCAACTTAAATTCGAAATTAAAATATTAGATAATCCAAGTTTAAAAGCAGACTACCAACTCGAAATCTCAAATCTTAGCCGACTCGAGTAGTAATAAAAATAAAGTTAATAGTGAAATTGGCCTAAGATGTGGGAGGCAATTCGTGATGCATTGAAGGGCTCAGCGAAGGAACATGTAGGTGAGACGAAATAACATAAAAGTAAGCCTTGGTTTGAAGTAGAATGCCTTAAACTTCATGAATAACAACAACAAGCAAGGCAGCGATGGCTATGTAATAAAAGCAAAGCAAATACCAACCACTACAGTAACGACAAACGCAACGCAAACACGGTTTCAGAAATAAAAAGCGAGAATACCTGACACAGAAGATTCAGAAGATAGAGGAAATCGACATAGATAGAGAAGATAGAGGAAGACAAATAACATACGAGATCTGTACAAAGGGTTAAAATCGTTACGGAAAGGTTACCAGCCGAGGTTAGGGATAATTAGAAATGAACTCGAGATACTACTAAGATTATCGATGTGGGGAAAAGTTATTTCGACAAATTTATTAATGTACACAGCGGAGAACAAAGAAAGGAATTTAAAATCTCTGCCACAGAACGTAGATTCAGAGCGACATCAAGGTCGAAATGTCTAGAACTTTAAGAAATTCAAATCACCGGGAATAGACCATATTCTAGTCGAATTAATTAAAGCAGGAGGAACGGCACTAATCAATCAGCTTCATAAATTGATAAATGCTATATGGAGAATGGAGGAGATCCCAAAGGAATGGAACCTCAATAATAGTTCTGGTTTATAAAAAAGCCGATAAATCGGGTTGTAATATTTACCGCGGAATCTCATCACTCCCAACATGTTACAAAGTATTGAGTAATACCCTGCCAAATCGCCTAAGCGTATACGTGGATGAAATAATTGGAAATCACCAATGTGGATTTAGAAGAAACAGATCCACGTTGGACCAGATTTTTGCCTTGAGCCAAATCTTAAAGAAGAAACGGAAATACAATGATACTGTTCGCCAGATATTCATTGATTTTAAGAAAGTATATGACTCTATTAAAAGGGAAAAGGTATACAATATTATGGTACACTTTTGAATTTTGGAAAAAAGTTGTTCAACTACTGACGATGTGTCTCAGCGACCCAATAAGCAGAGATTAGGATAGGTAATAAATAATATGTCAGATAGTTCGAAATTTGCAACAGACTGAAACAAGGCGAGCCTTGTCACCTTTACTGTTTAACGTCTCGTTAGAATATGCAATTTAGAAAGTAAAAGAGGTCAGAAAGGAACTAAAATTGAATGGTTTGAATCAACTGTTCGCATATGCGGATGATGTAGATTCAATAGGGGACGATATAGATGCACTACATATTTACACCGAGGTCTTAGTAGAAGGTTGTGATGAGATAGGTCTACAGGTAAACATAAAGAAAACGAAATGCATGATAACAAGTCGATACACAGGGAATAAAGGAAATAGATACATAAAAAATATGAATGAGATCATAGAGAAAATAAACAAATTTAAAAACTTAGGAGCATATGCTACAAGCAATAACGAGGTCACAGAAGAAATAAATAGTCGCTTAGTATCGGGAAATGCATGTTTCTGTTCAGTTCAGAAACTCCTAACCTTGCGGTTAGTATCAATAAAATTGAAATTGAAAATATTCAGAACGGTTATTCTGCCATTAATATTTTACGGTTGCGAAAGTTGAAGTACGACCCTAGAAAATGAACACAAATTACGAGCGTATAAAAATAAGCTCTTGAGAAATTATACGGGCCGAAACGGGACGAGATGACTGGAGAATGGAAGATACTGCATAATGAAGAACTCCACGAACTGTGCGACTTACCTGATGTTGTAAGAATAATGGAACTGCGACAGCAAAGATGGGCAGGTCATGTAGCTCGGATGGGAGAAAAACGAAGAGAAAAACGTATTCCATCTTAGTTGGAAAGCCGGATGGAAAGAGACTGCAGGGAAGATCAAGATGACGTAAGAAGAACAATATTAGAACAGGGAACAATATTCTAGAGTTAGGTGTTTGTGATGAAAATTGGCATGATCTTGTCCAGGGTAGAATCCAATGGCGATCGTTTATTACTGCGGTAATGAACTTGCGAGTTCCATAAGCCATAATGTAAGTATATAATCATGCCAGCATTGGCTAGTGTGATCGGGGAAAACAGGAAAAATATCCGTCAGGAAGCTCGGTGCCGGGAATCGATCCCAAAAACTACTGATTACAAGGCAAACAAGCTTACGAATGTTCTGCCTGCTTGATATAATTAGTGGCAATTTAATCATACAATTTTAAATATTAGCATTGAAAATCCAGTAATATTACTTGGTAAAACGGCGAAAGAATGAATTTTGGTCTAAAAGTTTGAGAAATCCTGCACTAATAAGTCCAACGTAAATACAAGTCTGCTATCAACCATGAATCAATTTCATAAGTTGCACGATCTTTTATTGGTCTACTTGTAGGAAGCTGATATGGAACTGACGTAAATACTTTTACAAATTAAATAATACATGATCAAACTAACCATTTAGAAAAGACAACGCTTGTAAGAAGTATATAAATTAGCTTGGGGGCTCATACGGGCTTAAGTGTCCCTGGCGATTGCCTACTGCCCAAGGTCACTATGGAGGCCCCGCTTCTCTGCTTACCATTTACATAGGCCACTGGTTTACTTTCGATGGTTCCTCTCAAGCAATGGGAAGCCCGGGCTGTAGTCACTTTAGCTCCCTTAATCCTGCTCTGTTTTTCTATAAATGATGTGTTTCTATTAAGTATTCAAGAAGGTAAGATGAACACCATAAATTTTATAAAATGTATTAATTATTTCTGTAGTTACTTGCTATCAATGTTTGTATTACCAAGATAACTGATTATTAAATTATTTAATAGAACTTACCCGCACTTATAAAGGAACAATAGAATAGCACAGAAATAGTTATTTCATAGAATTCTTTGTTTAATAAGCCTTTTGAGAAACAACAACAATTCTATAAGTTTCATGATTTTGCATTTAAAATTTACAGCAAATGTACTTTGCCTGGTAAATAATACTTAAGAATTGTGGAGTATTCTTTTCAATGATTTTGATATTTAATGATCGTCTGATAAAATGTGGAAGTTCATCTTTAACATACGACATATTAGTTTGATTTCTAGGTTAAAATATTAATGATAGTCTCAAAAATAAAACAGCCTCTAAAAAATTATAAAGGTTAGTAGTAGATCACAGGAAAAATGAGGTATTTCAAAGGAAATGTTAACCATTAAGAAAACTGTACTTTATATACGCGGGCGGAATGTATGGTTGAGTATAAGGACAACGAAGATGAGTAAACGAAAAATTTTCATTTTGAACCAATAGGCGAAACATATAGGAATATCAACCGGAATTCTAATGAAACAAATTTACTGCGGGTAATCTCCTATCATCAACGCCTTCTCAAACAAGTGCTGAGAAAAGTACTGAAGTAATATGATGCCTCTCATAGGACTGAGAAGCAACAGGAGAGAAACAGGTCAAGATACAAATGCATTTGTGGGAAATTTCTAGATAAAACTTCCATTTTGAATGGTACCGTTATTTCACACTCAAACTCTCATATACAAATTCCAGTGCAAGGATTTACACAGAAAAATCATTGCTACAATATCTTATGTTACGAAGTGACACCTATTGTTTATTGTAATACTGAAATCAACTGGAAATAAAGCAACAGTAAACTACATATTCTTTCCAATTTTGCTCTCTTAGTACACGAATTAATTCTTGTTTGTTTAATATTCAGGTCATGCTGGTCTCACCTTATCACAGAATACTACATTACTCATGTTTCTGTCATTTTCGAGCATACTCGATCTATCTGGAAATTTGTCCTCTTCTTGGATGTTAATGATAGTTCGGAAAGCTTAATAAGCTAAATTTTACAACAATGTATCATGTGTAATGCGTTGCGAAAAGAGTATGTAAAATCTTTCTATTATACTCATCATCAGGAAAAAATATACGATTTTTGTCCTCTGTAATTGATGGTTTATCCGCTTGATCAAATCGTACTATCGATAGAGGATAACCAAACACATTACTAGTTTTGTCTTCAAATAGCCTTTCAGTAATTAGTATATGTCTCTCTATCATTTCAAGTGTAATATTGTATTTTTGATTCGACGATCTTATTCTATTAGAAGGGTTATAGGACACAAACGAGAGACAACTGTCTAACGTAATATTATATTGATAGTCGCAGGTCTTCTTTGTAACAATAACTTCCAGACTTAAGACTTTCATCTTCCAAAAAGTTTCAAATATTTTTTTTAACACTATGCTACGGTTCGTCGTTTCCGGAAAAACAGCAATAATTTTTCCGTTCGGTTTCCAGTAGTTCAGTTGCCCCAGCTGGTTGATAAAACTATGGAAATATTTACTGTTCTCAATCAAAAGAATAAAACATTCACTTTTACTAGCTGTTTGCTTGTTGTGAGTTGATGTCCAATTGTATTTGTCAGATTGAAGATAATGAATAGTGAACGGTATTTTACAACGCTCGGACAGTCTTACCAAATCTATAACTTCAGTGTTGAGCGTGCGGTCTCGTGATGAAAAGATGATGCTTAATTGAGTCTTACTGTTGCAATGATTTAAACAAATGGAAGACAGTGCATTAAATAAATATGAAGTATAACTTTCGGTTATGCTTTTCTCTGTAGTGAAGTTATAATACGAACATGAACATTGTTTAAGAATACATAACATAAATACAGTTTCCAATAACCTGATAGATATCATTGTTGAGGCGTGTGCTACTGTAGAACAGCAATAGATAAGATATCTGAAACAAAAATAAGAGGAAATTTTTATTAATAATAAGTCAAAGAAGTTTGAATTATTTACTTTAAGATTAAGCTTACTTTCTTCAATCTTACAAGTCAAATGCAAAATTTTTACCTTGATGCATAGAACCCAGCTCATACATTTCATTTGTCATACTTGTTGGCAGGACTAAGAAGAGGGAAGTAATCCACTGATAAGTTTTTAATATGCATTAAGTGGCTTATCAAAGCTTTTAATATCTTAGAGAAGCGTTTTTAAATCTTTTTGAACCCACGACCACAATTTTCCCATGTCCTCAAGCCGGTGATCGGCGAAAGGAAATTTCTTGTTTATAATAAGCGGATGGAACATAAACAACTTATTAGCACGACAGCCTCGTGACGCATCGGAGGCTCCGGACATACCATCTAGGAAAATCAATCGGAAGCAGGTCAGAGAGTCACAGTGCAATGGTAGACGACTGTTCGTGAGACGTGAATGTGTGGATATGGTCGAAAGATGCCTCGTCGTCGAATGCCCCAGCCCTGCCAGTAGGTTTCCACATTTGATCCCGGAAGAATTGTGGCATATGGCGAGTGCGGTTTATCCTTCCGCCGCATTGGTGTGCAAATTGGAAGTACTGCGCCTACAGTGCAGCGTATATGGACTCAATGGCTCCATGAAGCAGCTACGCAACGACGTACCGGATTCCAACGGCCAAGGCATACCACGCGCCGCAAGGACAGACGGCTTGTGCGTATGTCTCTGGTGGAGCGAACAGTCACATCCCGAACACTGGTACGCGCACTGACATATGTTGCACAGAGTCGTAAACTTGTGCAAACTTTCATAACGTTTCATATCTTTTTGTTTTTCTTTATTTTGTGTAATATTAGCTTTCCATTTTTAAACATGACAGTTGATTTGCCGTATTCGCTAATAAAATCCTAATTATATTAGCCAAAACTATTCAACAAATTACATTATCTTCAATAATTATAAAAACAGCAAGCAAAGTAAAATACCTTCTTTAAAATTGCTTAGTTTTAACCTACAAAACTCTATTCACCACCCCTCACGATTCCCTTGCACACAGTCTACAACCCCGGCGTTAAGAATCCCTTTCTTAGAAACTTACATAGAAATTTCAGAAAAATAAATTAGTGGTATTGATCACATCTAACTTATTTTCACCAGAACAAACCAATCCCTGCAAAGAATTTGTGTGAAATTCTGTGAAGAATATTACATGATTCTAATTTTAGTTCTCTATTACTCTTGTTGTTCAGAAAGATTCTTGACAGCATTTAAGTTAATATAAAATACCTCTAAAACAGGAAGCTAAAACTTTCTTTATAATTTTAAGCGATTACAGACTGTTATATACTACAAGAGGAGTTAAGTAATATTAATTTATGGTGTAAGAAATAAATTGGCCATAAATCTTATAAAGTGTTGTACCATCATACTAACTTAGATATTGTGAACTTGAGGGTCGTGAGGGTCTCGAGATGTGTTTAAGTGGTACGGTTGGTAAGCCCATCCAACACTATTCAATATACATTGAATCAAATTTTTGAATAAGCAGTTCAATGAGTGCGTACACGATCCAACTGAAATATTAAACAGTTGTATTGAACTAGTGTTGAAAATGTTTGCTTGATGCACGTACACGATTCGGTAAGTTAGGTGGATGTGTAGAAACTCTATAATTTATTAAAACAAAGTTTTGAATAATGGAAGTGTGAAATGAGAGTGAAGGAGAAAAAGTCACATGAGACATTTAGCTCCTTCCGCGTTGAAGGCGGGCACATGGAGTACATGAAATAATAATCAACATGCACGGCAGTGCATGAACCAAGTTCTTCACGTCAGAAAACGTCAGCACTGCCACAAGCATTTTATACAGGAACAAGAGTTTATGGCAAAATCGACGATTTGGGGGCCCCGTAAGAAAAAAGATGTTAAAGATAGGAATATGAGCTTTTGCCGTTAAGGAGATATGGTAAATATGTGCAGATGTACAAAATTTCATATTCGTATCTCAAACTATGTTCTAGTTGTGGATCCCTGAAATTGCACATTTTAGGCTAACTGACTCACTGACTCACTCATCATATTATTTAGGGTGTTTGGAGTAAGCTAGAAACATGAAATTTGGTATGAAGGTAGAGGATGATAAGTAGATAAAGGGAAAATTCCGACATTTTGAAAAGGTTGCCATCTTGGATTCAAAATGGCCGCCAAACCTAAAATTTCAAAGAATACACAACCTAAACGACTAAAGACAGAACAGTGAAATTTGGTATGAAACTACATGATTGATAGCAAATTAAGAAAACTTCTTAAAAATTTGAAAAAGTCGCCATCTTGGATTCAAAATGGCCGCCAACCCTAAAATTTTAAAGAATACACAGCCTAAACGGCTGCCGTTAGAATAATGAAATTTAGTTTGACAGTACAACATTATTAGTAGATTATGAAAATATTACAAAATATCTCTAAAGACGCCAGCTTGGATCCAAAATGGCGGACGTCATAAATCCATTTTCCAACTGCTTGAGCAAGAGATACGAAATTTGGCATAATGATGTATTATCAAGAGTAGTTTAGGAAAACATAACGTTTTAAAAAAGTCACCATCTTTGATTCAAAATGGCAGCTGAAATACCATTTTTCACATCGTTCGAGATAGAGAAATGAAATTTGGTATGACAGTGTATCATCACGAGTATGTCACGAAAATATAAGAAAACGTTAAAAATGTGTCCATCTTTTATCCAAAATGCCCGCCTAAGCCCCACTTTATAACGACTGAAGCTAGAGAAACGAAATTTGGTATGAAGGTGTACCATTACGAGTAGGTTAGAATAAATTCGGCTCGTCTCCCCTACTAGGGTACAGTTCCCAGCTGGAGCCTAATTGCGATAAAGAGGTGCGCCCCAGCGAGGCCATCTTGGAATTCTGGGGGCAGCGCCCCAATGAGGCGAAGTGAGTATATACATTACACAAGTGTAAAAAGCTGCGAAATACGAGCAAAAGCACCAGGGGTGCAAACCGTCCAGTCAACTCCTTCAACCTCAATAAGTGGTGAAATAGAATATGGATGAGCCTAGTTCCTCGCGCCAACTTCCAATACTCCTGCGTGTTCCACCAAGTTTTACTCGTCACAAATGTTAGCACTGCCAGGAGCATGTTATACAGGCAGAATGTGGAAGTTTCCATTCGGACGCAGCGCTCTGGAGTATGAGGGAATATCTGCATCATGTGGCGCAGTGCACTGCAGATTCTGGTTGTGATAAAAAGACGCAGTTCCTCCAAACTCCTCAAGTTCGATGCGCGGCCTGCCGTGGGATTCTTGGCGCAGCGACGCGAGCGAATCGAGGGGAGTAGCAACACATACGGCAGTGCATGCAGCCGAGTTCCGCGTGTCACAAAACGTCAGCATGCTATACAGGAACAAGAGTTTATTGCGAAATCAGCGATTTTGAGGTTCTGTAAGAAAAAAGATGTTAAAAATTGAAATATGAAATTTCGAAGTATGACGGTATATCATCACTAGTAGATTAGAGAATATCTGCAAAGACATAATTTTGAATCCAAAATGGCTGACTTCATAATCGATTTTCCAGAACGTTTGAACTAGGGATACGAAATTTCGCATAAAGGTGTATTAACAAGAGTAGTTTAGGAATAATTACATTTTTGAAAAAGTTGTTAACTTGGATCAAAATGGCCGCGTAAAAAATTTTTCCACACCATTCAAGCCATAGAAACGAAATTTGGTATGAAGGTGTACCATCACAAGTAGGTAACGGCAATGTAAGAAAACTTTTTAAAAATCGCTTTCTTTAATTGGACATAGTCGCCCAAATACCATTTTATAAAAAACTGAAGCTAGAGAAACGAAATTTGGTATGAAGGTGTACCATCACGAAAATGTTTCAATAAATGGATCAAACCACGGCTATGAGCGTGCAGTCCCCGAGGCGATATGGGAAAAGGTCCGCACAGCATGGGGCGCTGTCCCCAGAAAGTCTGATCACAATAAAGGGGGCGTAGCCCTAAAAAATTGAAGTTGGAGCGCACACGGAATTCTGGGGCAGTACACCCAGCGAGTCGAACCCAGTATATATATACAAATATAAAAAGCTGTGAAATCCGAGCAAAACACCAGATGACGTTCAAGCCTTAGGGCTGGTGGTGGTGGATTTTAGGGCCGCCACCAGGAAGCGAATTTGCTGTATCATCACAAGTAGGTTACAATAAATATGGCAAAGCTTCCCTATGTTTCAATAAATATCTCATTCCCACGGGTGGTGGATATGGGAAAAATCTGCAACATGGAAGCATAGTGTCCTGGAGAGTGGTTACGATAAAGGGGCATAAGTACCCAAAAACTCGAAGTTTGGGGCGCAGCCAGCTACTTGGGGCGAGGACCTAAACGAGGCCGAGCGAGCGCGTATATATATTATACACGTACAAAAAGCTGTGAAATCCGAACAAAAACACCAGAGGTGCAAAAAGTGGAGCCAAGTTCTTTAGCCCTAAAAAGGTGTAAAATGGGAGACGGATGAGCCAAGTTCCTTGGTGACAGC
>JAGDQP010011293.1:42345-53365 GCA_022664845.1 Lepisma saccharinum
GTGGCAAGGTTCATGATCCTCAAGCTATAATAGTGGTGGGGATCCTAAAACCCACTACGTCCACCGCCACCAACCCTAAGGCTGTTGTCAGCTCGCGCCAAGTTCCTTTGTTCCTGTTACATGCTGTCACCAAGGAACTTGGCTCATCCGTCTCCCATTTTACGCCTTTTTATTGCTAAAGAACTTGGCTCCTCTTTTTGCACCTCTGGTGTTTTTGTTCGGATATAGTTTAAGAAACTCGCAAGTTCATGACGTACAGTAGTACCGAAAGATCGGTTTTAACCCACTTCCGCGAGAGTTATTTTACTATTTAACGCTCATTTCCGGTCATCAAAACCCCCCAAAGGTTCCTATTATCGGATAGTGCCCTAATATCTGATAGGTTCCTAATATCGGATAGTCCTCTAATATCAGATAGTGACTGTGTTATTAACATTTCAAGGAACGTTAGTGTTGCGTGTGTACTAGTAGTTAGCAGTTTGCTACCATTTCTTCTACATTCAATACATATCAAGTGCTCTCTTCGTGTGAAACTGAACAATATTCAAACACTACTGTGTTATTAACGTTTCAAGTAAGGTTAGTGCGGACGAAACTTCAGTTTCATATTATATATAGTTTGTTTCCCTCCCAAATCAAAATGGAAACGTGACTTGTGAATATTGCAATAAATCTTTCACATAAACTAATATATCTAGACACATTACAGAAGTACACGGTGATGAACCGAGAACAAAGAAACAAAAGTTTAATGACAAGTGTATATGTAGTAACTTCAATAGTACAGTAAAAGACTATGTGTTTCCTGCAGAGAGGGATAATAAATATTCTTGTGACACTCATTCTGGAACAGTATTAAGAATGATTGCATAGGAATAATAGAAAACGATCTTTCAGAACACAATGCTTTGAAAGTCAACTTCACTCTCTCATCATTGTTTCTCCATCCAAGTAGAAGTGAAGAAATGATATTTCACGTGGAATCGGGTTCACAAACATTCTTAAACGGTGATAAGTTACAGGAAAAGATAGATTAAGTGTTTTCAAATTTAACATCACAGCAAGAAGAACGAGCTATAAAAATATTCGGTTGGAGTTTGTGTGAGAAACCATTACATACATTGAAAATCGCAGTGAGCAAACTGAAACCCTTTATTTTAAAAGAATATATAAACTAGATATTAACTAACTACATGACTTCTGGAACACACACCACATTCACACCGGTTCTGATCACCACAATAACAAACGTACACCACAGGACTCTATTCTAAGTAAATATCACATCAATTTTCATCACAAACACTTACTTTTCGGAGTTCCGCTTCTAATATTGTTCTGAAATAATAGTTATATGATGTATTGTTTAATATGCACGCGTCACATACAAATTTTTATATTATATATAGTTTAATTTAAGATGCCAGCGGATATATTTGGATACTCGCGATATAAGTCACAAGAGCATGAGACGTTATCGGATTCTCCTTCAAATATTATAGAAAATCAATTAACAGTACTAGATCAAAGAATTAAAGTAATAAAGGATGAAATCAATGCACTACTAAATACAATATTGAAACAGAAACTTAGCAACATATACTCGATTTAGTTCAAAAGCTTGATAATGAGTTGAAGAGTGTTACTCTTATGTATTCACAGCTGGTAAATAAAAATGATTTGACTGAAGTTCAAAATATCATAACAACGATTTAAAATGAAGTACAACTAATAAAGAATCAATTCATTTCAAACACTGCTGCACAAGATTTAATTAGTGATCTGAATAGAAAGTTTACGGAGATACAAAACACATTTAACAATCTTCAAACAGCTGTAAACACATTAGAAAGTGCTCTTCAGAATAATCCCACCCAAGAAGATCTTCAAACAATGCACGAAGTTATTTCGAAACTAGAAAATGAATTTACAACCATTAATAATGAATCAAATAAATTTCGTGATGATCTAACCAAGCTACCTTTTTATAGAGATCTATCGGAAAATAGTAGAAAGCTTGGTGAGTTTGAAACAATAATTAACAACATTTTAGAGCTCACAAAGATTCAAATTGAACTAAAGAATCTACTGAGCATTGTAAATAATTTCCCTACTTAGTTAACTAGTTTACAGGAAGCACTCGCAGGGTTAAATAAAACGTTAGAGAGCTATAATCTTATTTCAGGTTTAATTAATCTCCAGCATGTTGTACCCACTCAAAATTGATTTAGTACAAATACAAAAGAACACGAAGAAGCAATCTGAAATCGATAGTATAAGAGTATTAATTAATTAGCTACAAACCAAAATCAAAATGAAATAAAATCGAAATTAACTGCTCTCCAAGAAACAATTAACACACTCCCAACTTTCCAAGAAGTAGAAACAACAAAAAAGACAATAAGTAATATTCAAACTGTAAACTAAACAACAGAAAACCTCCCCGAAGTGATAGAAAATATTAACGTTAAATTGCAAAATCTTGAAATCAGTATATCATTTCTTCCAGCGTTAGATGATCTATCTTTTATTATAGGAACAGTAGTGATAATATAAACCAAAAAGCGCAAACATAATCTCAAATCGGAAAGAGAACACAACAAAGAAATGAAAGTTGTCGGTCTACCAACCGCAAGGGACGAAATCAATAGCTATTGCCACTAACATCTAAAACAAATATAATATCTATGCTAAAAGGGCTTCAGTCACTGACTCAAGCCCATTCTGCGTAAAATAATAAAAGTTGACATCTGTTTATAAAATGTTAAACCAATAAAACTGAAGCCCTTTATGCATAGAAACTAGGTGTACCCTATGAGAACAAAAAACCGTTGTTAACTCAATTTCGCCATTTTGGTGACAAGTCATTTTTTCATGAACTAATTCACATATATTATAAACAATTGTAACAGCTAATGACATAAGAATAAATATATTGAACACGCAAGTTCATTGCAGCAGTAACATCTACAAAACAACTTTGTTTTGTTCATACTCCTTAATATCATAACGAGAATACTCTTCTTCTTCATCCACAATAAATATAAATGTTCACTATAATGCTAGAGTAGAATAGAAATGGCTCTGGACTATAATATAAGGTTGCATTCCGGTATTCGCCTGGTTCAAGATTTGAAGTTTAAACATTCCTAAAGGTCCCAGTGCAGTGCAGCATGGCAATGAATGATTTATAGATGGATATGAATGCTTATGAAGATAAATGTTCACTATAATGCTAAATTAGAATAGAAAAGGCTCTAGGCTAGAATGTGAGGTACCATTTCGGTGCAAAACTTACGATTGAGATTTGATGCCCTAGTGTTTGCCAACGTAGTGTAATAGATGCTTATGAGTGCTTATAATGTTAAGTACTTCACAATAAGCAGTAAAATACCAAATACTAATTACTACCCGATATTTGGAACCTATACGATATTAGGTACCTTTGGGGTGACGTGACAAGTTACGTGACAAGTGGCATGACAAGTGACAAGTGACGTGGAAAATGGCAACTGGCACTTCAAGTAACATGAAAATATAGTGTGTATCGTAAATAGTTAGTGAATGGTATAATCCTATATTTTTAATTTATTAGTAAAGGTCCATACATTATGAACCTTTGGGGTTTTACTCGTACCGTAAATGAGCGTTAAGTGGTAAAATACCTCTCGCGGAAGTGTGCTAGAACCGACGTTTCGGTACTACTCTGTACTATCAATTATTCGCCATTAGACTCTTAGTGGAGGTTCTACGAGCTATATAATGAAAGAAAGCTGCACTTTCTGATGAAAGCATGCCACTTTGCACAGTGGGTCGTGATACTATTAGAAGTGATTTGAGTCGCAGCACCCTTATTTTCAGCCCTTAGGATTTAACATGGCGGCCAATTTATAACTGACAATGTGAGTTTAAGTAAACCAAAGATATTGCACGTTTTGCCCATTTTACATTGTGACATGCACATACAACACAGTTCTCAGCCATTTCTTTGCTCGTTTTCACCACCATACATTTTACGAAATTACATTTACTTAGTTATAACCTTATGGAGAACTTTTATAGAGGAATGTGGGGTAAAACGGGGTAGGAAAACGAAGGGTAAAACGGTATTGCAAATTCACATGTGTTTTTTCTAATTATTACTAAATAATTTACAACCTGCTTGTTTACATTGTTAAACAGCGAGATATGGAACTGCAACTGCAACTGGAACTGCAGGTTGTAAATTGTATAGTAATAATTAGAAAAAAACACATGTGAATTTGCAATACCGTTTTACCCTTCGTCTTCCTACCTTGTTTTACCCCACATTCCTCTATAAAAGTTCTCCATAAGGTTATAACTAAGTAAATGTAATTTCGTAAAATGTATGGTGGTGAAAACGAGCAAAGAAATGGCTGAGAACTGTGTTGTATGTGTATGTCACAATGTAAAATGGGCAAAACGTGCAATATCTTTGGTTTACTTAAACTCACATTGTCAGTTATAAATTGGCCGCCATGTTAAATCCTAAGGGCTGAAAATAAGGGTGCTGCGACTCAAATCACTTCTAATAGTATCACGACCCACTGTGCAAAGTGGCATGCTTTCATCAGAAAGTGCAGCTTTCTTTCATTATATAGCTCGTAGAACCTCCACTATTTCACTGCACCAGGTATCATAAGAAAAAGTCTACCTTTCATAAATAAGAATAGAAGCCATATTTAACGATCATCTCACTAGGTTTACATACCTGTTTGGGCTATCAAATATTGTTCAATAAACCATTGCAAGCATGCACATTATTACTTACACATATGGTTAAATACGTTATCTACTTTACATTCTTCTTTACAAAAGTAATATAGGCATTCAAGATAATTAAATATAATAATTTGTATAATGTTCAGCACACTAAAAGCACTGAAAGTCAACGTGGGTGATTGTCGAGCGCGTGAGACACCTATGTTTCACTTACACAATTAACGAATACATATGCAAAGTTTATCACACATAATATCAATAGTTCCACATTAGGTTGTATCAAATGTGACTGTGGGCTACACTGTTGCACACATTCACGGATAGTTACTTCAATCCATTGAATGTTAGTCTCAATCACTTTTCTCTTCTTTCAGAGTTTCATTGTCCAATACAAAGTCAATGAGTGGTAGGAACAAGGCATTAGCTTGTATCAATCCGCTACGAACTTCGAAACTATCTGAAGCATATCTGCATCCTCAAGAACTGAATATGATGTTTTCGGAATTCCAAATCGTACTACCATATTGATGGATGGTATTCTTTTCGTGGAATTATATGGTTACTTAGAATGTATTAAATCCAATTGTATTACCATGTATTTTCTAATATTTGCCTCAATGCTAAACTTTGTTCCAAGGTAGATTAATTTCTTCTAGATACACTTAAATGTGTTAGCTGAATATTAATCAACACATTGTAAGATGTTGGGAGTAACGAGATTTCGCGGTAATTATTACAGTCAGATTTATTGAGTTTTTCATAAGTTGGATATATTATTGAGATTTTCTATTTCTTCCAAAAATAATTTCTTCATATAGCACTTATGTCTTTCTTTGACTAATGTTGTTCACGCATCTTTAATTAATTCGGCTGGGCCTTGTCAATTCGTCGTGATTTAAAATGTTTCGATATCTTTATTGACATTGGAGTAACTGGCCTATCAGGTGCTCCCGCAGGTAACAAGTAGGGGAACCTCCCCAAGATATAGTGGATACTGGAGATACCCCAGGGAGAATCGAAACCGGAACTGCTCCTTTTGCAGTTAGTAGAGAGATCTACAAATTCTAAGGAAAGTTAAACCTGGAGAAAGTCATGATGAAAGCAAACAGTTTGAGCATTGCTACTCTGAGGCTGAAGGTGAATAACCTCGGCAAGACTCAGAGATGGGCAGATCTAGCCTTCATGTATTTTTTGCCTTTACTGGGATGGGGAAGTCAATGGGAAATCACCACATTATTTTCGCTAATTTCATGGAAAATTATCCAATAATTTGTTCCAAGACAAAGTAGTCCGAAGCTAAACTATCCCCTTATCGGACCTCCGCGAGGAAGAAGCCTTTGGATAAGATATTTAGTGAAACAAAACATGTCGAAAAGAATAGAAGAAAACAAAGGCAGAGGAGAACACAATATTAAAAATCGGAACATATAATGCCAAGTCACTTTTGAAACGAGAGGGCTTGGGAGAACTTCAGGGCCACTCGGAGTTCACAGAATCGACTGGAAGGAAAGAGGAAAATATCATTAAAGAAGGCGAGAAATAAATCGCTCAGGGGTGGGAATTCATGTCAGGCGATGACTGAGTTTCTTCGATCTACTCCCACTGGCCCTGAAGTTCTCCCAAGCCCTATTAAATTTTCAAACTTGACTTTTATATCATTACAACTAAATAGTTCAGTGTGGACGTTTGTGATGTCTTAGCAATATAAGTACCGTGCTAGACTCAAAAATAGCGGGATCTCAATTTTATTCCTGCTTGAAGTTTATATTGTTTCTCGGTGCTTTCTATTAAATTCGTTGAATGAAACTTTTGTTGAGAAAAAATACAGTTTTGGTTGGTCCCTATTCTACCATTTTTGGCAATCTCAAATGATTCTTTTTGTGTAGGGCTCAAAGGAAGAACGATGGATCTGGTTATAATATACGTCCACAACTCAACACCCGGAAGAGAAGATGGAAATAAATTCCGAATATCTGGAGTAGCTAATTTAGAGAGAACAGAATGACGCATTATCGTACTGATGAACGATTTTAATGCAGTAGTAGGTGGAGAACAAGATATGTAAACAATAGAATAATAAGGCGTTAAGAGAGAAACACAAGAGGGAAAGGATTAGTTGATTTCCGTAACCAACATTCAGTAGTGGTAGGAAACTTGTAGTTTAAACATAAACGAACAGAAACACCAGCACATGTCCAGATAATGAAGGGTTTTCGATCTACTATGTATTAATTAAGGACAGGTTTAGTAAATGATTGAAAAATGTAAAAACTATTCCTGACCAAGCTCTCGTAGTCCAGACGGTAACAACGCGGAATTCAGAGTAGCAATAGGGAGGAACGTGGGTTCAAAGTCCAGGGCGCACTATCCTGACTAAAGTTTTCCAGGGTTTTCCCTCAGTTTCACCTGGCTGGCAAATGAAGCGATATTATCTGAAGAAAGGTCCTGGCTGATACCTTCCTTATCCTCTACGTAACCAGACCGGTCTGAGCCAATGATACCAAAAGGCCTTAAATATAAATACAATTCGATTCAAATTCAACTAATATCTCTTCCTTGAGCTGATATTCACTCTGATCATAATGTGGCTTTAGCGAAAAAAGACATAAAACTGGAAACTACGATATGAGAAAGTTTGTACTGTAGAAGTTTATCAACAAGTAAATGAAACAAATTTATTGAAATGTTCGAAGCAAAGTACTAATATTTGGTGGGAAAAGATGAAAGTCCTAATTGACGGTGAGATTTATTTTAAAGTAGTGTTTGTTGGATGCAGCTGAAGAACTAATAAGATATTATGGAGATAAAAGAAAGAAGAAAGTTTCGGTTACAGATAATTATTGAAGAAAATTGACTGTATTGACACTCGTGTGGCTCCTGTGATCCTAATTACGCCTGTATTAAATTGCTACTCTAAATTTGGCCATGCTATAATGTCATTAGTTTCCTCAAAATATCATTTAGGAGCTAAGGGTTTCCAATGACTTGATACTGTCATATGTTTGAGGAGTAAAGTATCTCGGCGATCCTCAGTGGATACACTTCTATATGTTAGCTGCATATTACTCAACACTTTGTAACATGATGGGAGTAACAAGATTCCGTTGTAATTACAACAGTCAGACTTATTTAATAGAGGAGCGAGATTTTTAAGTAAAGATTGCTTGATACAGTATAGGAAGTAATACAGTACCATAAAGAGAAAAGAAATAAGAAAAAGAGGGTTACCAAAGGGTTGTTGAAGAAATGAAAGCGTATTAATATCCATGTGCTTCTGTATATTCCGAATGTTCCTGTCTTTAATTGCTGCTGTAAATTTTAGGTATGCTACAATGTCGTTAGTTTCTTTAAAATTTCATTAAAATTAAGATGGAGCCATTAGATGACCATCTTATTACATATGTGAAAGTTGAAGTCTCTCGGCGTTTTCTCTTGCAAGGAAGGTATTAAGGAAGTAGCAAAAGGAGACTTAGTTGAAGTTCATCCCGGCATTTGCCTGGTTCAACTCCGGGAAACCCCTCGCTAATGTCTGTCAGTGTCAGTTGATTGTAACCAGCGTACTTCCCTATTGCCAATCCGAAGTTCCTGACTCTTCCGAATCGTTGACGGCGGTTGAGTTTAATTTCGTTGTAAATGTATCTTTTCCTACGTATTTTGTGTTTCACTTTTAGCGCTGTAGGCAACTAGTCGCGCGACTAGTCTCTTATCGCGTCGACAAAAAAAAGCTTGTCTCCTGGCCAGACAACCAATCTGTCGACAACTTGTCGCACAGGAGCCGCACTACTAGTCGCGAGACAAGTTGATAAATTGACTCAGTGGGCATGCTCAGCATAGGTTTGGACAATCAGTTTTCTCTCATTTGTAATGTGAATTACGTCTTACGTAGGCAGGGATTTCTTTCATTTATGACAATGGTCGCTGTTCATGAAATCGAAGAAACTAGAGTGAATAAAGACGTTGTCCAAACTGTGCACACAGAAGTTTCAAACTTGAAGGAATGCACTACTTTATTAGAAAGTAAAGTTAATACAGATAACTTCATTTGTGAAATGGAAAGATATCCTGTAATTTCGGATAGCAGGTTAGAATCATATTCAGACAAGGTTGAAATGCTTAAGTGCTGGAACAATATTTTCAGAAACTTTATTCCGCATTTTGACAATAAGCCAGTATATGAGAAGAACATCTTGGGTAAGTTATTACAAATTATACGGTAAGATTGGTTGTCGGTAGTCGGTTATATTGAAAAGGGATATGTCCATGAAGTTTAAACTTTTTTTGTCATAAACCATTCTTACAAGCAGGGCCGGATTTATGTATCCAGGCGCCCTAGGCCAATGATTTCCAGCGTCCGAGCCTCTTCTCGTCTTTTTATTCTTCCCATCTTCACATTATGACAAATTACACTCCTCCATCTTCTCGCCTTTTAATAATAATAATACTAACGAGCTAACAATTATTTAACTGCTAGTGCGATTATTTACAAAATATGTTTTTATTTTCACTGGTTTCCATATTGTTAGGATCTTATATGAAATGCTCTCGCAAGTAGCAGTGGTAAAATGATCACATTTTCTTCTCACTAATTAACATTTATTGATTTGTCCTTTTTACCACTTCTCTTTATGTAGGAAAAAATGTAGGGCTACAGAATTGAATCCTGCAATGTATCTATCAGTCGGTATATCGGTCCATCCATCAGTACGTCCCTCCTAAATCTACTAACTTGTCAGCTACAAGATCTCTAGGAATAGACCATGTCGATACTACAAACTCATTCGCTGCGTTGGATACTTGGATAGCTCTTTTAACGTTAAACAGAGTCTACGGGAATATTTATCTCCTGAAGATAGAAGCTTAAGTTATGGAGAAAAAGGTTTATTTCCACTTTCATAAAAGACAGAATATTTTTTTTCGATTTCTGTCCATCTTTGGATCAGACCGAGATAAGGTATGGGAGGACAGCGGTCGATATCTTAGTTAAGGTACCATGCTGACGTTCGTGTGGTGAAACTGAAGGAAACTGGAAAACATCAGTCAGGACAGTCGACAACAGGATTCGAACGCCCGTTACCTACGCAACGAATTGCGGACCCGAAAAAGCAGGTTAGGAAAAAACACTTTGGATCTCCTCATACACATAACTCTAGGGTAAATTACTCCTTCGTGCATATATATATATATATATATATATATATATTGCTTCAACACAAATTACCTGTTGTCCATTGGCCGGACCGGCGTATAAATGACTGCCACGCCCTATATGTAACATACTCTAAAAATTATTATTGATGTGAACAAAGTCAACCATATGAGTAAATAATATTCCTAATACAAGTACTAATGTTTGTTTTATTATTTCTAATGTAAATTTACCTAACTTTAAATTACCTTAAGTCAGTTATATACAAGAGGTCAAATGTGATGGCGTTTGGTTTTCCCCCTACATGATACTTAATGTATTTTGCTATTTTTTCCCGTCTTACGTTTTCAATAGCGATTTCTAATTTTTCCTTGTAAAGTGTACCCCTGTGAAAGTTGCACCTCTAGGCCCGGCCCTAGTGGTAAATCCGGTCCTGCTTACAAGAAACATTCGCGAGGTGTCCCCAACGAGTTGCTTCAAATTTAGCACATGAAAAGCAAACATAAAATTATTCCACCTGTGGTTCTTCTTTCTGTAGGAAAACGCTTTAAGGAAGCAACTTCTCTCAAAGCGCACTAAAATACGAAATAATTATTAATTATCATTATATTAAATTATTATAATTATTATACACATCTTTATTACTTTTTTTTCCTTCTGTTTTCACGTAGTTGATCAACTGGTCGTGCGACTAGTTGCAAGTGCATAAAACCAGCTCGTCGACTAGCAGCCTTATAGTATAGCCTATTTCAGTTTTAGTTAGACAATGCATTATTAATCTTAACTAAATAAATTAATTTAATTTCTAAAATAATTTGCATTTTAGAATACACAAGAATATTAAAAACAATCTAACCAAAATATAATTAATGTAAATCAAGCGTGATACAGCTATTTTTTATAAAAAATTATGGTATAACTAAAATATTCAAACTTTAACAGAAATGCCAGCCAAGGCGTTAGAGCAGCATCTGCAAATGCGCTGATTCGAATTCTGCCTAAGTCATAGATGTCTGTTGTTTTTAGCAAACATTACCTTCTTTTAAACGAGACGTGACGAAGACAGAATGTTACAAAATTGGCCCTTATATAATAAGGTTTAGCAAGGCTTTACTTTAAGAGCACCGAGTA
>JAGDQP010011294.1:0-53362 GCA_022664845.1 Lepisma saccharinum
GTTCGGATATATATATATATATATATATATATATATATATATATATATATATACACAGTCTGTCACAAGAATAATACCACTTGGAAAAATTGTCATAATCAAAGATACTATAGTTATTGCAAATAGATTCTTTGGAATACACACTACAAATGATCTTAGAATAGTTCTGTGATATTTCTACAGTATTAACTGATTGCAATATTACCGAAATTAAGCACTAATTGTTCTCTTTATGTGTGTAATGACTGACAAAGCCAATATATAAAGTAATCTAATGTAATGTAATGTCACTTGTGGTTCACTTAGGGCAGTCAAGTGATAAGAAAGGAACGAAATTACACAGAAAACAGCAGAAACGTTGAAAGTACAATATTTTTTTAAACTTCAGTATTTTGTGTGACCTTCATGGGGTGCTTTAAATTCAACGATCCTACGGGGCATGTACCTTCATTTCGTGATACAAGATGCGAACGAGTTCCTCAATGAGTTGTTTTCTTGATTGAAATATATTCCCAGAAAGTTTTCTGGAAATAATATGCCATAGATTCTCAGTCTAATTTATATCCGGTGAATTCGGTTGCCACACTATGAACAGTTTATGATAAACAGTTTATGATATATCTTGCTCTATGACATTGCGCATTGTCATTTTGAAAAATATAATAATTTAAATTCCTACCTGAGAAATAGTTGGCAGCTGTTGGCAGGAATTTTCGATTCAGAATTTCACTGTAATATGCGGTATTAATCGTTTTATTGCAAACTTCTATTAGTTCCACGCCCATTGTTGTGGTAGAAAAACACAATCTGGCTGCCAGTTTTCTTCTTTTGTAATCAGTAGTTTCACTCCGGTGTCATTCCCTACAATCATAACCTTTTCTCGTCGGAAAATATTACATGGAACCACTGTTCTTCACTCCATGCGTTGTACCTCCTTGCAAACTCTCTTCTGGCCCTTATGTGGTGAGAACGTAAACATGACTGCTTTCTTGGAGCTTTATTATTAATGCTTCTTTCATTCAATCTTCTGACAACAATCATAGGCTTCTAATGTAATCAGCATCAGAAAATAAATTTTCTGCAATTTCCCTGGAACTGGAAGCTGTATATGGTAAATGGTAAACGAAAAATATGCCGATGCATCCGAGCAGTTCATTTCTTTTCTCTGCCACACCGCTCTCGTCGAGAACATACACCATGTGTTTCCTGCTCCTGTATTATTCTACCAACAGTCATATGATGCATCCTTATTACTTTGGCAGTTTGTCTATTTGTATAGACCTCACTTTGTAATGACATGATTCTTCCTTATTTACATGTGTCACACACACTTTTCCCATATTTCCCATTTTACGGAAGTAGAAAGGCACTTCAACGGCTTATAATGCCACCAGATGTAAGGAACACTCTATTCTGTACTTGACTGAAGTCAATCAGAAACAACTTACTGCGAGAAAAGAACTTTCCACTACCGTAAACAACAAGAAAAACAACACACTCAGTTTCCACCTTTTGCATATTACGTACAGAGACACCAAGCGGAGCAAATCTGAACTACGTAGGAAACAAATTAGGCTGCTGCTTTGATGCACTTGAAACTTCAAACTTGCTGTTCACACGTGAACAAAAACATTATATCTTGAAATAATTCACCAAAATCAGTCATTATACATGCAAGCTCCATAGTACGTATATATGTGTGTATGCTGGGAAAACATGCAAGTACAAGTCCTATTTCCAGCCATTATGAATGATGTTTTCTAAGCTATGTCAGACAATTACTAAAATGGTGCTAAGCCAAAAGACCTGTGTATGGACAAGTACAAATTATTGACAATAAAGTTTGAAGTTTCTTCAGAGACGATAAAACAACTACCTATATTCCTTGAAGAGTCCTCTTTGACTCTCAGTGAAGTCCACCTACCTGTAGTCCACACAACCCCGTCCAACCTTTAAAAATAATGAAAAACTCCCTCTGTTTAATGCAAGATTCATTTCCATAAAAATGTTAGTATTGACTACGTTATTTATTAATAAAATCTTTAAAGAATGAACTATTAGAACATACCTGTGTTTACCGATAATTTCAATGCAGCTTCCAACCCTGTTTAGAATAAAGTTTGGACAAAAAAAATAAGGGAAGAAAAGAAAGAGAAGAAAAGATGCAGAAAATTCAATTTTGCAAGAGACGATATCTAGAGAGATAGATTCATCGCATTGCTTCGGTCCTATTCTATTCAAGAAAAACGAAAAAAAAAATAAAAGATGCGAAATTTCCATGTCAGCCTCACTCAATGAAATTTCACCCTCGAATTGATTTCTCTCATCCTGGTTTCGTCGGCGCGCGCTTTAAGTCCATCTCATCACCACATAGACAGCCCAAAGACATCCTCTGTTCATTTTTCTTTCTTTCTTTTTTTAAAATATATTATTGACAGATAGAGCACCAACATCTTACCAGTTTGAAAAGGGGAAAAATATGATGTGGTTGTAACTTCAATTCTCCCGTCACATACGTACATAAATTTGTAGATAAAGTCAAAACCTTTCAACCACAAAATATAGTACATTTCTCCATCCTTCATCATGATGAGAATTACCGTTTTTCCAATACATATCTGCCGATAGCATACGTTCAAAGTTCAGTTCCGGGAAACAGACAACATTGAAGAAGAAGAAGATGATAATGATGAAGCAAAAGATGTCATAATGTAATAACTGTTTTCATTTCCTCCCTTTCGTTTCATGTCATGCAATGTCAAAACGAATATTCCATCTTATAGTTGTTAGTATTACCGGACATGAGGAAATGCTTTCGTTTCTAAATTCTTCTTTTCACTTTGCAATGAAGGAATATTCTAAGTAACTGTTTGTCGTAGACTTTATAAGTAAAACTCCATTGAATGCGTCATTGGTCTTGACAACTGGATTTCGTTCACAAAGAGTATTACGTGGTCAACGAAATGATGCCCATTACCTCTATGTTTGGCTTTCGAGAGACTGGACAAAATATTAATTCAAGCAACTTCTCATTTAGCATCACTTTACCGGGTCAGTACCAACGGTCAATTTCGGAGCTCCAAAACCAGAAGTTGAACCCAGGAATCCCTCTCATCGAAGACAAGAACAATAGCATCGTGGCTTTACTGCTGTCGGCAGTGTTCGATTCATCGTGAGGGATCCCGGGGATTTTCCTTGGTGTGTGAAGATTTCATCCCCGGTTGTGGATCCCGAATATCATCCCAACCAGGGATAAAATCATTGCATTTCTGCCCACACAGGTAGCATGTTGGAACTTACCAACAGACACTAGTTTTAGGGTTCTCCCTTCGTAATTTATAACAAATCGAACACTGGCTATCGGTATCAAGTTAATTATATTGAGGACAGTGTTACATAGGAGTTATAAGATGATGAACCCAGTGTCTTTTTTGTAGTCTTCCTAGTTTCAATCTCTTTTGTGGCGTTCCAAGAAATTTGTGATTTTTTTTTTTTTTAGTTAGATATTGCCACGGAGCAAATAAATACAGTGCTCTTTAGATAAATATCATGTAACCGTAAACAATCAGATACGTAACCGTAAGCCCGTTCCATTGATTTAACCCCCACTTTTCATAACTGGAACTGATATGATTATAACAATCTTACAGATTGAAATGAAATCAGGCGGGCTGAAGTGGACAGATTTTTTCCATAATTCATTGAGAGACTCTTTTACCAAAAAATAAATGTAATTGAAGAGGATGACTGCAAAACTAGCTCAGTCCATTTCTGCTTCTATTACAATTAGCTTCTTGATTTGTACTTCAGCTAGTCATTTTTACTTTATTACCACCGGTGATTCCAAAACTTATTTTGTGCTGTATCTTGAATATGTATATAATATCTGAGGACACGTCATTTTAAAACACTATATTTTTTTTTCTCTATTTTCAAAAATATTTCAAAATGCACTGAGCGATTTTTTTAATCATACTCTTCAATACTAAGACGTAATTTTTTAGAAACTTTGCCAGAGATAAGCATATTAGAGATAAAGTATTGGGCGCTTACGGTAAATTAATGTAAAAACTACAGCCTATAATATTTGACATTTACAAACTCAAATGTAAATCTCTGTCCTGGATTCTATCCTGGGCAACCTGAAGCCATTTTTCATCATGAACACGTACTTCTCGAAGATCTCTTCTAATATTGTCCTCCCAACGACTTCTCAGTCTTTCCAACGGTCTCTTTCCAGCCAGCTATCCAACCAAGATAGAATATAATCTTCGTTTTTTCCCCATCCAAGTTACATGGCCTGCCAGCCTTAGTCGTCGCGATTTCATTATTTTTACATCTGGTGAATCGTACAGTCCGTGGAGTTCCTCATTATGCAGTCTCCTCCACTATGGTCATCTCGTCCCGTTTCGGCCCGTCTATCTTTCTCAGAACCTTATTATCAAACACATGTAATTTATGTTCATCTGCTAGGGTCGTACTCCAACTTTCGCAACCGTAAAGTATTACCGGCAAGTAGTATTAAATTTTACGTACACGTTGTTTAAAGGAAATTTATTAAATTTTGCATATATATTTGTATTTCTAATTACGTTTTATTGCTTAGAAACAATTGCAAAAAATAAAAGAAGCATAGATTTAAAATTTTTAGTATTATAAAAAGTAACATCATACAGTGAAGGTAAATAACATACGGGAATACTGTTACATATCTGCTAAATTTTTCGGTCGAGACTGCTAAACTTTTCGGTCGAGACAGCTTTAAAAATAGTATTGACTGACTGAAGGTTCTTGGGTTCAAACAAATTCACATAACGCAATTGAGGTTCCATAAATAGACTTATTAATACTTAACTGTCGTCCCAACTGATACATGGTAGCGTGTAAAACACATCTTTGAAACAACACAGAAAAATCATCAGACTCGTCCTCCTATTGAACATACAAAACTGAAGACGAATATTGACTTTGAATTTAGCAGAGATCACTTCAAAAACGTTATAAGTACAGAACGTTAAAATAATATGAAGTTCCCACAGGAAATCTTATTAATTCAAACGAAGTAGTAGCTGTAGCTAGCTCTAGATATACCTCAGAGACCCCTCCCCTTTACTAGTAGATGTTATTAGTGCAGCCTTCGATCTAGAAGTGAGTGAAGACTCCTTGTTACAATCGTATATAATAATTATCACTTCCTCAATAGAAGTAGTGTACAAATTGCCTTTTTTCTGAGCCTCTGATTGGTCGAGAGTTTGTGGCGTCACAGTGTCGAAGTACTGTGATTGGCTGATTGTGGGAGAGGCTTGTGACGACAGAGACCACCACGTGACCTTAGCGTAGCATGTTAGTACAAAATTGTGGACTAAATTTGGGAAGGAGATCACGGGTGAATCTTTTGGGGAAAAGCGATGTCGTAATCCAACATGGCGCGTGGAAATTCCCATTACGTAATGACTGCACCATTGGGCGGGCATATTAGATGAGCATTACGTGAGCTTAGCGTAGCATTGGATGGGCATATTAGGAAAAAAAATGAGAGGTTGATGACATCACAGACCGTCATGTGATCTTACCGTGCCATTGGGCGGTAATATCAGAAAAAATAATCAACGTATGACTCTACCATTGGGCGGGCGTATTAGATGAGCATTACGTGACCTTAGCGTAGCATTGAGTGGGCATATTAGAAAAATGAGAAGCTTGTGACGTCACAGAGCGTCAGGGGAGCTTACCGTACCATGGGCGGGAATATCAGAAAAAAATAGCATCATGAAAAGAGTAATATGGTTGTGGTGAGGTCATCCAAGATAGCGCCTGGAAATTCGCATTACGTGTGAACATAGGAAAGGGTGGTGAGCTGGCAAGATAACCTAACGCTTTTTGTGCTAGAGTATGGTTGAATTAGTGATCTAAGATTGAAAAAAAAAAGATCGTTTGGAAATCCCCATCATGGGGAACATTGAAACAGTGTACTGTTAAGGAAGATGTTTGTTTGAGCCGACCTCAATCCGGGGAGGTTAAATATATTGTAAACTATTGGGAAAATAAGATGGTGGTAGGGTAGTTTTAATATTGAATTAGATTATGGTAACAGCTCTAGTAAGAGCATTACCTTTCAAAAAAGTGTCTCGTTATTTTGATTGGCGGACGAGAACCAATGCTCGTTTTCACTAGGTTGAGCACATCCTGATGGTCAATTTTGACCTTTTTTCTATCATAGTACTAACTACTTACATACTTACTCATATACTCACCTATTTAAAAAATTGCCTGTTTATTTTCATTGGTCAGGCTATGCCAATGCTCGTTTTTTACCCAGGTTGATCTTATCTTGACTCGTGTTTTTACTAGGTTGAGCACATCCTAATGGTCAATTTTGACCTTTTTTATATCATAGTACTAACTACTCACATACTTACTCATATACTCACCTATTTAAAAAATTGCCTGTTTATTTTCATTGGTCAGGCTATGCCAATGCTCGTTTATTACCCAGGTTGAGCTTATCCTGACTCGTATTTTACTAGGTTGAGCACATCCTTTTGGTCAATTTATACTTTTATATCATAGTACTAACTACTCACATAGTTACTCATATACTCACATATTAAAAAAATTGCCTGTTTATTTTGATTGGTCAGGCTATGCCAATGCTCGTTTTTTACCCTTGTTGAGCTTATTCTGACTCGTTTTTACCAGGTTGAGTACTCCTGGTGGCCAATTCGATTAGTAATTTTTTTTTTTGCAGATTTGCCATGGTGAAGCCATGACAAATACCCATTGAAAGGGTTACGCCCTTTTTCTGGAAAGAGTTTTTCCTCGATAAGTGGTTTAGGGAATTGGAGTTGGGCTATGAGGTTTTCTGGGACCTTCGTTATTCTTTATTTAGTAATAAACCTGGAATTATTACGATTTTACATCGTAATCATTCATTTGGGAGACTATAGGGAACTATGAAAAGGGAAAAGAAAAGTAAAAATGAGTAAAAGATGAATGAATTCATGAAGTGCGTACACGCCACAATCACAATAGTGGGAATTTTAGTTTAGACAAATGCGTGTTATCTTCTGTCCCCGGGGCGACACGGGGCAATAATGAGAGACAAGGTGAGCCCTGTTAATACTTAATGGATTTTCACCGTGCACGTGATGGAAGTATGAAATCTGGTGGATCTGGATCGGAGAGAGTAGTGAGCTGTAGGAGGTCTTCATGATCGTCAGGGAGAGTGGCGAGAAATATGCTGAGCAGAAGGGAAAGTGGGTTTGGAATTAGCAAAAGATATTGTTGGTTGTATGTTTGGCTATGGTGAATAGCGTCTAAAAGCAATGGATGGTTAGCGTTATAGCGGTTGGTAATGTAGCGTGTACGTAAGGTTTCAATATATAACAGAATATTTGGTATGGTAACTCTGGCGTACAAGTCTGCTGTTGGGCTTGGGAGTTTAATACGGTATGCTATACGGAATGCATGGCGTTCAGGAATTTTGAGTTTAGTATAATAAGATGAAGATGCTGAGAGCCAGGCTGTATGTCCGTAAGTTAAGACTGGTCTGAGGAATGCTTTGTAAGTACTGATTACGGTTGTTGGGGATAATCCCCAAGTCGTGCCAGTAAGTCTTTTTAGGAGGTTCAAACGATTGTATACTTTGGTTGTGATTTGTTTCAAATGAGGCTTCCAAGTTAGGTGATAATCAAAGATGATTCCAAGATATTTGACTGTATGAGTTGGTTTGATTTTGGTCTGTTGTACTGTTAAATGTAGTTTTGATGGATTACGGTGTATCCGGGAGCGTTGTTTAGGTGGTAAAAATACTATTGCTTGTGTTTTAGTTGGATTGATAGTAAATCTCCATGTAAAACACAACTTACAGAATGAGTCTATTGCCGCTTGCATGTTTCGATTGATTTGATTTATGGTTTGAGCAGTAGCTAACAAGGCGGTGTCGTCTGCGTACTGGTAGAGTTGAACATTCTCTGGTAATGGCGGAAGATCGGTACAATATAGAATATAGAGTAATGGGGAGAGTGCTGACCCTTGAGGGACTCCTGTGTGAAGAAAGATAGGAAAGGAGGTGGTATGATTGATGGTAATATAGGTGATACGTTCAGCAAGGAAATTGTAGATGTATCGGATGTATCCAATAGGGAGATGAAATTTCAGTAGTTTCCAGATAAGTGCATGGTGCCAAACTTTATCGAATGCTTTTTCTAAATCAAATAGAACTAGGCATGATGGTTTGCAGGTGTGGAAGTGATTTCTGATATGGGTGGAGAGTCGTAGTAGTTGGTCCTGGATACTGTAGCCGGGTCGAAAGCCTGCTTGGTGAGTGGGTAGGAGATTTCTGTCGAGAAGATGGATGTGTAGGCGCTTGACTATGATTCGTTCTAGGATTTTGCTTACTGTAGGTGTGAGCTGGATGGGTCGGTAGGAACTTACTGAGGTAGGTGGTTTATCTGGTTTGAGGAACATAAGCGTTTTAGATGTTTTCCATTCAGCTGACATATATCCTCTACGTAATATGAAGTTGAATATGGCTGCTATCAGTTTCAGTAGTCGATACGGTCCTTCTTTAAGATGTCGATATGTTATACCGTCCTGGCCTGGAGCGGTATTCTTCTTACGAGCGGTGGTAGTAACTGTGTCTTCAACGGTGATTGGTGCAGTAAGATGGTTGTTCTCGTTGATGCGGTGCTCAGAGTTCGGTTGCAGTTCTGGTGATGTAATATTCAGCCTATTTACTGGATGTGTCCTTGCGATGAAAGAATTCTGTGATGTGAAGATATCCTGTAGGTATGTTGCGAATGCATTTGCTTTTTCTTGATCAGATTGTAGAGGTTGGTCTTCTTGAAGTAATGGGTATGTAGTCGTTGTCTTTTTGCCGGTAAGGTGGTGAAAACGTTTCCAGAATTTCGATGGATGCTCTGTATCTCTAAGTTTGTTGCAAGTCTTTACCCATTGCCTAAGTATATATGCATTTATGTAATTGTGCACTGAACGTTGTAACTGCCGATGAAGTTGAAGATCTCCTGGGTTGCGAGTTCGTATGTATGCTCGAAATACTTGTCGTGACCGTTTAACCTGTGTGAGATAGTATGGCGGAAGTTTCGGCTGGTATGGCGTGATCTCTTTTGTCGGATATGGCGTTTTGATGCTGACTGGATGGTTTCCGTGATGATATTTAGCGTCTGATAAAGTTCCTCCTCGCTTGTGGGCTCCTGGATGTTATGTAGCCTGTCATTAATATGCTCTCGGTATTTGTTCCAGTCGGCGAGGTCAAACCTGGTGGTAGTTCGTGGTGGAGGTTTGTCGGTTTTCTGGGAAGGTCTGGGATGTAGGGTTATTTTGACGGGAACATGATCGCTGCCTACAGTATCCAGAACTTCGAGGTGTGAGCGGTGGATAAGGTTAGGGGATAGGATGACTATATCAGGAGTGGTCTGTGAGATTGGGCGGGTAGGTTTGGGTAATGGTTGGAGTAGTCCGGTGGTGCTGTTAGCGATAAAGTTTGTGAATTGGACTTTTTGTCGGTCTGATCGACTATGAATATTTATATCCGCCATTATGATTTATGTGTTAAAGTTATTTGACATATACTGAAAGAATTGTAGTGGAATAGGTTGTCCTGATCGAACATATATGGTGGCTAAAGTTATATATAGATTTCGGAAATAAACAGTAGATATGATATGTTCAGGTAATTGAAGGTGTGGAATATGATGAACGCGGTGGGGTATTGTTGGTTTGAAACCTAGTGCTGCTCCGCCATTAGCTCGTAATCTTGTATAGTGCTTGCTTGATGAATAAATTTATAACCAATAATTTTACATGGAGATTGTGGATGAAGGTGTGTTTCATTAAGCAAAAAAGCATGTACTTTTTCCTCTAGCACAGTGCCGTCGCCTCTCAGCGTTCACAGGATCACGTGAACTGCCAACTATTTTAGGAGTTGAACTATTATAATTATTACTATCGTCTCAGATTATTTACTTAACAAGAGATTAAAAAAAAAACATATTTTAAGTTGCAATGCATGCAGTGATAGACATGTAATACATTTGCCCAGTTGCAGAAACTATTCAATTCGCTTCGCGTTCACACATCTGTTGTGAACGCGTTGCCCCATATACGCTTAAGTGGCGTTAAGCCTAACTTCTAACATTGTGTATATGGGACCTCGGCGTTCACAAGGGCTGCGTGAACGGAGATAGCAGAAGCACAGCAGTGACTACCGTTGCTAACTCTCCTTCTTTTTTCTCACCCGTTCTGATGCTTAAAATGCAATCAAATGCTCTGGGAAAAGCAATGTAATGGTTAATCGACAAACATATAAATCGCTTAAATTTAACATGTGATTGTATTTCTACTACATGAAGCTGTTTAAGTTCCAGTAGCAGTTATTATTATTATTATTATTATTATTATTATTATTTAAATGAAGAGTTAATGAACCGTTTCATCAGGTTTGCAATAGCGTTTAACCAGTAATGAAGGCTTGGTTTCCTGAGTGTGTCGTGTGAGAGACTGAAGGGATTTTGGAACTGAATTATTTATTTGATCATAAAAGATTTCTTAATATAAATAGATAGTACTGTATAAAATGTATTTGCAATGCATTTCAGTGCATAATAAGCTCGCAAGCTTTTGTGTCTGATAGTAGTGGACACATGCGCTACAAGTACATACTTATTTAAAACACGTTCACGAGCAAATTCAATGTCAAGTAGAATTAGATGAAAAGGATGCTGCAGCCAGGACCGTAGCCAGGGGAAGGGCCAGGGGTCTGGACCCCTCAAAATTCGTACTTTGATGGAAAATTAGTATAAATTTAGGCTTAGTTATATATACTTCATATACATTTCATATAGTTTTATTCTCTATTTATCACAATGAGAAATGAAGAGTACGTGAAAAGAAGGGGATATGTCCAAAATTAATTTGCACTCCTAACAGGTACTAAAAAATGACACCTACCCGCTAGTAAATTTCCAATCTAAAAATTTAAAATATCAAATACATAAGAGTAAATGGGATAATATGACTTTAAAATGCGTGCCAGAAGAAATCATTTTTCTTAGACATCCTTCCTTCTTTCCCTGTATTTTTCAAATCCTTTAAAGCTATCGAACGATATTTCTTGTTTATAGTTCTTTCCACGTTGCTCTTTGGTTGTGAACTACCAAATTCCAAAGGCACGAGACGCCACTGCTCTAGCAATAGTGCTTCAAATAATGGTTTGTGGGTCTTTAGCGATCTAATGTTCACAAATAATATGATGATATCCATCTTAGTCTTGTGGTGTGATTTGCTGTGATTGTGAGTTAGAAAAAAGCGGAGCTGTAACAAAATGTACGTACGGACCTGTATAAGTTGCTTGGAAGTTCAATTGAAAAACTTGTTTTGCAGCTGTTTGTATTTGTTGAAGTATGTGAGAGCGGTGTGCTGGTTGGATATTTTGTAGTGTTATGGTGATGAAGGATAGCAATTGCTCGACAGTGATAGGTTTGGTGACGAGTGGGTGTTTGTCTTGGATGATGCCTTGGTCATTCGGTTGATCATGAATTCGAAGTGGCACGACTAAGTCAGGTTTGTCCGGTGGTGGCTGTGGTCTGGATTTACATACGTAACTATATGTTGGATGATTCTGTTCACATGTGGAACATTTGGGTGGTTCTTGCATATTATTACACTGACGGGTAGGATGAGGTCCGGAGCAGTATCCACACTTAGGTTGATTGGTGCAATGAGAGTTGTAGCTTTGACACTTTTCGCACCTGATGGCAATCGGTGGTTGATACGAGAAGGCTCTACGCGATGTCTCTTTCTATATATGTATGCACCTAAGGTGATGAGATCATTGACTGTTTCGTGTGAATGTGTGAGTACTCTAACTAGATAGGTAGGTCCATTTTGACATTTGATACGGATGATTTTTGTAAATTCGAATTCTTCCTGTCTGAGTTCTTCAGCAATTTCGTCATCAGTCCATGTAGGGTCCACGCCACAGATTACAACAGAGAGAAGTGGTTGTTTACGCGGTGGAGGTGGTTGTTTGATGCGCCGATTTGATAAGTTCGTCATACTTGCGGATTTGCCAAATATTTCCACGCTGTATTTATTGCGAATGGTTGTCGCGATGTTAGCATCTGGTGACTTTATGATTACCCCGTTTCGCGTTGGAATGATTTGGTTAACGGTTTGTCGTGGTACATATTTACAGAATTGTTGGAGAATTTGCTTAGGATTTTGGAATTTGGAATTTGACAGAATCAAGTGATTTTTCAGTCCTTTCTTATGGAATATGAAAGTATAGTAAATGCATGCTGCGGTTACTATTTCTTATAGAAAAGTATCATTTAAACATGTCTCTAATTAATTTATGTTTAATATAGGTTTAATATATGTTAAATAACATTTAAACATATATAAATAATAACTATAACAAACCTCTAATCTTATAAATTGCTTAGTTATGTTGCACTTTTAACTTCGCACCATCTAGCGGGCATTTTTACAAGCTTCATTCAGCTTTACCATATTTTTCTTTCTTTTTTTTTGTATGAATAAAATTAAACATGATGATGTGTTGTAATCTACAGAAGTATAAGCCACTTAATTCGTTTTGTTATTGGAAAATATTTTTGATAAGTTTTACTTTCGTAGTGAGGAAAAAATAGTGTGGAAAAAAAATTGAAAATCCCAACGCATGACTGTAAGACGCGTAGAGGGATTTGATCGTTCAGGGTTGGAAACAAAGTGAATTTGAGAGTATAATCGATTTGGTTAACTCGAACGATTTTCTCGCTCAGCGTTGGAAACAAAGTGAATCTAACTTGGTTGAGTAGCCAATTGAAACGCATGTTAATAAATATAAGGATGATTTTATTGAAAGCTTGTCTTACTTGACTGAGTAGTCAATTGAAACGCATGTTAATAAATATATGGAAGATTTTCATAAAAGCTTGCGTTGCTTATAATTTCACTGAATAACCATTTGAATAAGCATTTTCATCGTTCACGGTTCATGTTTCCCCATTTGGGTACAATCAGTTTATTTATATTCATTTTTTATAATTTTATTCTCCTTTGTACAAGAAGATTCTTTACTGTACGGAAAACATCTAGCTGTTTATTACAGAAAATTGTAGTAAAAAGCACAAATAAGATAACTTCAGTAGTGTGAAGGGAAGTTAATGTTTCTTTCTATCTTTCAAGAACATGTTGAAGCGATAAGAAGAATTATAGAGAAGATGGATAGAAAATATTCATACGTTGACTTCATACTTGAAATATGGGAACAGTGATTGACATCTAACTTGTTTTCAAAAGTTGTGAACTCATTGATGATATGAAGGGTGTGAGGCAAGAACATGGTAACCCACAATGTTAAACTTTTAAGAAATTTGATTTTTACTGCTACACAAGTCATTTTCATTGGCTGAAAGCTGATTTTTCACGTAAAGCTATACATAAAGGCTTAAAATAATTGTACCAAATCAAAATAACGAATTTCTATTTTTCATGCTGCTGTGTGGGTTACCATGTTTTATTATTTATACCATAATATTCGCTACCTAAGTCACTCAAGAATAAATCTATTCACTGAACTCGCTGTAAGAAATGTTTAATTTACAAATTATTTTCCTTTTTAGTGGCAAGCTGGTATACTGCTCCTCGCTTCCCGCCATCTTAATTGTTGGTTACCATCTTATGAATCCCAAAATGTTACAATAGGCTTACCATAAGTAAATATTGCTGCCATCTATGGAGGACAATTTGAATTCGGCCAACATTAAACGACACGGTATGATTCCTTTCCATCGGGTGCTGAATAACTCAAAAAATAAACATTTGTGGGTTAGCATGTTTTTGCCTCACACCCTTCATATATTTAATTAAACAGAACATTTAGCATAAAATGTATATAGTGTTACCATGAGAGGAGACAGCTTTCAATCTTCTCTTACTTTCCAATTTCGCTCAGAGAATAGCTAATTGAAACACGTGTTTTATTCCATGTTATATCTGTATCACTCTGAACTGTGTTTCCTTATAGAAATCTCGCTGGAGATGAGAGAAAGTCCCGTCGAGTTGTGTTACGTAGTTTCTAATTGTGGAAAGTATGTGAGCTTAGTGTGAGTTGTAGAAATTTGAATTATACTGTATATCATAGAAAATGAATATAGAAATTGTTTGTGTTGAAATATGTCTCGCTGCAGAAAATGTCCCTTCGAGATGTGTGGAGGAAAGTTGAATAATATTAAAATAGAGATAACCTTAATTAAATGATAGATTTTGTATGTTTTCAATTGAGAATAATGTTTTTGCTATGGATTTCGTAAAATATTCAATTGAAACACCCGTTTTGTTCCATATTATATTTGTATCCGTCCTTTTCAAATGGGAATGTTTTCGAAACTATAAGAAACGTAAGTAAACCTTATTCAGTATTACTTTAGAATCAATTCATTTTTATAACTTAATATCCGTCCTGCGTGAGTTTATCAAAACATTAGGTGACTTTTCTTACTGAGGGTGATAGTGGAACTATATTTTCCAGCTATGTTTTCTCTTAGATAGCATCAATTAGTGTTGGATTTGTCGGGGGATGACGGGGACTATCCCTCCTGCGTGAGTTTATGAAAACATTAGTGGCCGGTTTCACCGAGCATTGGTGTTAGAGCATTGGTATTCCTAAATGTATAATTTTTCATACTTGCTGTTCTATTTTCAAGAGTTGTGATTGGTTGATTCTCGAGGTTTGCAGCAAATAAATGTCAATCACAATGTGTTGAATAGAAAATAAACAAATTTGGCCTAATTTCCCGCGTGTATAATATTTGTTGTACTGTATTCAGAGCGCTTACAAATTAATGTGATGTCTTAAAATGAATGGTTAGAATTCAGATCAAATATAGAACGTATAAATGTTTATCTATCTCACCTAATTGCCGGAAAGTAAGTGTCAGTGTAGTGTATCCGTACTAGTAATGGACCAGTTGTCAATGGTTGACGAATAAGGGAAACAAACGGTAAAATAGAGTTTATATTCCATACAGTACTAAACAAAATGTGTTTTATACGCCCGTAAGGTTTAATACTGTAGTCCACAAAAGCTGTGCAATCAGAAAACGCATTGTCACAATAAAAATCACTTAAATGCGTAAAGTGGATGTGGGAGAGAGCAGAGTGCACAATAAGAGGACTGAGCTACATCTAATACATAATATACGTGCGATTTATTTGACTTTTTCTGCACTGTCTCAGGCTTTGTTTGATAGACCAAATAATTATTTTTATATTATTATATAAACGCCAGTTCATGCTTACACTTGAAATTTTCCTTATTTGATTAACCATTGGTACGACCACATTATGTATTTTCAACACGCTTCAAATAGAATCGGATGAAACTATAAACACATTCCTCGAGTGTGTTGATACAAATTGTTTTAATTCTTTCGGCTCTTATTCCGCAGAGCCGATCCAATTACTTTCTGTTCATTCTTTTTAATTGTTTACTAAGTTAGAGTGGGTTAGGTTAGGTTAAGTTAGGTTATTTTATATACGCATTTTGAAATCTTAAACAGTTGACACAACCCTTTTTTTACTGTTTACAAGTAAAAGTTCAGTGGGTGTATCGGCTCTGCGGAACTTCACCCATTCTGTCCCTTCGTAGCTTACCTACTTACGTAGTTAATTAAGTAATTCTTTATATTTGGGACTTCTGCCATATGGCGGGTGAGTGTACTTATAGTGTAATTATTTTGGATGCATCCAATGCAGAGAGTGATACAAAATCATGTGTTGGTACACTCACATCACTCTTCCATTTTACATCACATTCTTCTACATTGTACAGAACCGAAATAATGGAAATAACTATATTAGAAATAAGTTGTTAAATGCTATATGACAGAAGTAACTTACAGAAAGGAATACAGTTAATTGGAATGTTCTCTTTATTCCAATAAATAGACTTGTTTTACTGGATTTGGCTTGTAATCTATTTAAAAATGGAAATGAATTACGTTTTGTCTCTAGTTAAGCAGATACATTCAACGGGATAGTAAAGCATCTCCATGCTCTATGTACACATGCGCGCATTATGTTTGCAATTCTTTTGTGCAAGATAGTATGAAAATGTATAGCTGATTACATCCAAGAAGTATATTTTCCAGGCAGCCATGGTTTTCTCTTAGGTACCATATTTTAGTGTTGGATTTGTCGGGGGACGCCGGAGACAGCCAAGTTCGCTTACATTTTTTTGTCTGCAAGGTCTTCAGCATTTAAGAAATGAAGTGACTGTAACTTTACTAGATTTTAACAGAAGTAATTTAAATATCGCATTAGTACTTTAATTTAAATTTAAAAAAATGATTTATCCACACTTTCGTATATTTGAAATGCTTTGATCTTTACTCAATTGTTTGATAGAATGCGTACTAGATGGCAGCAGTGGAAAAATGATTAGCTAGACACCGTGTTTTTTGGTAGATTTCGAAGAAAAATATACCTATTGAGATCGGTACGATATGAAAGTATATATATATATATATATATATATATATATATATATATGAGCTCCTGCGTAGCCTAGTCGGTAGCGCGCTCGACTTCTGTGCGAGCGGTCCCGGGTTCGATTCCCGGTGGGGGCCCAAATATTTCGGTGTTGACCCAGCATCGTGAGGACAATTGGGGAGCTGCTGTGAATAAAAGACAGTGGCGATCACAGTGAGAGCTTCGGCTCTCCTCTCCCAACCCGTCTGGTCAGCGTGGGAGCAGTAGACCAACTCCTCCTTTCGGGGAGAGGCCTCATCCATTAGTGGATTGAATATGGCTGTGATTTATTATTATATATATATATATATATATATATATATATATATATATTTATTTATTAACACGCTAGCGGCCATAATTTTGAAGATATTTGAACCAAATTTTTATATGTTGTTTCTAGGCTTAATAGCTCGGTTATCTTGGATTCAAAATGGCCGCCGAACCCATTGTTGTATAGAATACACAGCCTAAACGGCTGCAACTAGAAATATCAAATTTGGTAACACTATACATTATCATTTGTATGTTGCTAAAATATTACATGATGTATCCAAGGACGACATCTTGGATCCAAAATGGCGGACCTAAAAATCCATTTTCCACACCGTTTGAGCTAGAGATACGAAATTTGGCATAAAGGTGTATTATGACGAGTAGCTTAGGGAAATATCACAACATTTGGGAAAAGTCGCCATCTTGGATCCAACACCGTTTGAGCTGGATAAATGAAATTTTACTTGAAGTTGTACTATCACAAGTAGGTCACGACGATATAAGTAAACTTTCAAAAATTCGTCAACTTTCAAAAATGAGACTTTTGTGATCTTTCCTCTCTTCTGAAACAATACTATGCTTCCTTTACGCAAAGTTGGGTTAGTTTATATAAATCGTTAAAAGTAAGTGTACTTTACCTAAGCTAATATTCTCTAGCAAAATACTTGTATTAGAGAAAAGATTAGAACTTTGACATCGGTCTCAGGGGATAAAATTCCAAAAGCGATGCCAGCACAGGGAATAAGTAAACATAGTGACTAAGTTAGGACTGAATTTCATGAAAGCTTACCTTGCTTGCAGTTTCGGATGAGTAGTCAATTGAAAATATGTGTTTTGTTACATGTTTTAACACCATGTAAGAGTAACACTTATTTCAATTGAATATCCAGTGAAAATGCAAGCAACTTAAGCTTTCATGAAATTCAGTCCTAACTCAGTCACTATGTTTACTTATTCCCTGTGCTGGCATCGCTTTTGGAATTTTATTCCCTGAGACCGATGTCAAAGTTCTAATCTTTTCTCTAATACAAGTATTTTGCTAGAGAATATTAGCTTAGGTAAAGTACACTTACTTTTAACGATTTATATAAACTAACCCAACTTTGCGTAAAGGAAGCATAGTATTGTTTCAGAAGAGAGGAAAGATCACAAAAGTCTCATTACTTGCTCGATATTAGTACTAAATCTTGCTATCAATCAACCTTTAAATGGTGTCATTTATAGTAATTAAAGTCGGAAAATGAGAAGATCGCTTTTTTTCTTAAGTTTACAAGCAGATATGGAAATTTGATAATTGAAAACTTTCTTTTAATAAATTACCGTTTCCTACACTTCCCTTAATTTACGGAATCGGGTACGAGCATGAATGAAACATTCTGAACATTATTATTTAGTGTATAGCCTACTTGATAGCGCGCTCAACTTCAGTGCGAGCGATTCCAGGTTCGATTTCCGGTGGGGACTCAAAAATTTAAGTGTTGACCTGGCATCGTGAGGGCAATTGAGGAGCTGCTGTGAATAAGACACTGATGATTATAGTAAGAGCTTCGGCTCTCCTCTTCTAAGTCATCTGGTTAACGTGCGAGCAGTAGACGAACTCTTCCCTTTATGGGAGAGGCCTCATCCACTAGAGGATTGAATATGGCTGTGATTTATTTATTTATTTATTTTACAGTGGAAATAACTGATTTTTGTGTTTCACTTTTTATATCTATCACAAGCTATTCTTTTTTTAATTTTTTTTAAAAATACAAATTGATAGTCATGGTGGAGCCATGACCATCTCCCACACAGAGGGTTACGCCCTCTTCATGGGGAAAGGGAAGTTAAAATATGGGAGAGGTGAAGGTATAGGAGTAGGGCAAAGAGAGTTTTCATGATATGATCATATTTTCGGTGAAGAGGTGAATGAAATTATGAAGTGAAACACGCCACATCATCGGGTTTAAATTAGTAGAAACAAATTAAAGTTATCTTCTGTCCCCGGGGCGATTCCGGACGCTGAGGGTGACATTTGGTGCCCTGTTAGTAACAGTAGGACTATTGTGCATGTGATGGAAGTATGAAGTTTGGTGGCTGTGAGGCAGAGCAGGCTGTGAGGTATGGTAGGTCTGGATGATTGTTGGGTAGGACTGAGAGGTATATGCTGATCAGGAGTGATAATGGGCTTGTAATGTTGGGTGGGCGCTGAAGCTCGTAGGTTCCATCAATGTGCATGGTGTCTAATAGTAGGGGGTGCAAAGTTTCATAGCGAGTAGCGATGAAGCGCTGTCGTAATGTTTCAAGGTGAAACAAGATATGAGGCATAGTGACGCGTACGTATAACTCTGCGGTGGGGCTAGGTAATTGTATTCGGTAAGCTAGGCGAAACGCATGTCGTTCTAGTATTTTTAATTTGTCGTAAAATTTCTACGGCGCTGCCAGCCAAGCTACATGAGCATATGTCAGGACAGGACGTAGAAAGACTTTATAGGTGATAAGAACGGCAAGTGGTGTGAGGCCCCATGTTGTACCAGTAAGGCGTTTTATTAGATTGAGTCTATTGTAGGCTTTGGTCGTAAGATATTTTAAGTGGTCATTCCAGGTAAGATGATGATCGTATGTGAGTCCTAAGTATTTGACGGTAGTAGTAGGTTTGATTCTAGTGTTCTGTATTTGCAAGGTGAGAAGAGTGGGATTTCGTTGAACTTTGGATCTTTGTTTAGGTGGAAGAAATATAATGGCTTGTGTTTTTGCAGCGTTTATTGTGAGTTTCCAAGATTTACACCATTGATAAAAGGAGTCTATTGCGGTTTGCATGGTTCTGTTTATTTGCTGAATGGTGTTGGCGGTGGCGAGAAATGCTGTATCATCTGCATATTGGTAAAGCTGTACGTTTGCAGGCAGTGTGGGTAGATCAGAACAGAACATGATGTATAGCAGCGGTGAGAGAGCTTAGCCTTATGGTACTCTGGTATGTAAGAAGATTGGAAATGAACTGGCGTTGTTGATGGTTATGTATGCAATGCGATTTGTGAGGAAGTTGTAAATATAACGGATGTATGCGGTGGGTAGACGAAAACGTAGGAGTTTCCAGATGAGTCCCTGGTGCCATACTTTGTCAAAAGCTTTCTCAAGGTCGAATAATATGAGACAGGATGGTTTGCAGGTGTTGTAGTGATTGGTGATGTGATTGGTAAGACGGAGTAGTTGGTCCTGGAGATGGATGTGAAGACGTCTGACCACTATGCGTTCTAGTATTTTGCCAAGTGTGGGGGTTAACTGGATGGGACGGTAGGATGAAACGGAGTCAGGAGGTTTATTAGGTTTAAGAAACATCAGCGTTTTTGATGTTTTCCAATCTACTGGTACATATCCTGTGCGCAGTATGAAATTGTAGATAGCGGCTAGCAGATGGAATAAGCAGTATGGTCCTTCCTTTATGTGACGATATGTAATACTGTCCAAGCCAAGAGCAGTATTTTTCTTACATGCTATTGTTGCTGTTATGTCCTCGACGGTAATTGGTATTGTGAGGTGACGATTTTCGTTGATATGGTGCTGGTCATCGGGTTGCAATTCTGGAGCTGCGATGTTGAGGCGATGAATTGGATGGTTCCGTGGAACTAGGCTGTTGGTCGGTGTGAAGATGTCCTGTAGATATTCTGCAAATGCGTTGGCTTTATCCTGAGCAGAATGTAATAGTTGGTCGTCTCGAAGTAGTGGATAAGTAGTCGTGGTTCTTTTTCCAGTAAGCTGATTAAATCTCTTCCAGTATTTAGTAGGATGTGCAGTGTCTTTGAGTTGATTACATGTTTTTATCCATTGTCGCAATTTGTAGGCGTTTAGATAATTTCGTACTGTTCTTTGTAGTTGGCGATGAAGCTGCAAAGAAGCTGGATTTCGTGTTCGGATGTATTCACGGTATTGTTGGCGAGAGCGACGAACTAAGGCTAGGTACTGCGGTGGTAATTTTGGCTTGTAAGGCGTTGATTTCGTAGTAGGTATATGCAGTTCGGCTGCTGTTTGTATGCAATTTGTGACGATGTCCAAGGTGTTATACAATTCTTCTTCTGTGGTAGGTTCTTGTACGGATTGTAGGTTGTCGTCGAGGTGGTTTCGATATTTGTTCCAGTCTGCTAGGTCATATCGTATGGATGTACGCTGCAGATGATCTGTTGGTCGTATTTGATGTCTTCGTTGTATAGTAAGCTTGATAGGTACATGATCGCTTCCTATTGTATCCAGGACCTCGAGGTTACAGCGGGTGGTAATGTTGGGAGAGAGGATCACTATGTCGGGAGTTGTTTGTGATATTGGTCGGGTAGGTTTTGGGATTGGCTGGAGTAGTCCATTGGTATGAGCATTGATATAGTCAGTGAATTGAAGCTTTTCGCGATCTGATCGGCTATGGATATTAATGTCAGCCATTATCACATATGTTTTGAAAGTATTTGAAATGAATTGAAAGAATTGAAGCGGTATGGGCTGCCCAGGACGTATATATATGGTGACCAGAGTGATATATTGGTTTTTGAAATATAATGTAGTTAAAAGATGTTCTGGTAGCTGCAAATTTGGAACATGATGTGTGCGGTGTGGTATTGTCGGTTTGAAAGCTAATCTTGTGATAGAATTATATCCACATTTTTCTTACTGAAAATGTTTCTACAGTTGGCAGACACATTTTTGTTCTCCCATGTGAAATTAAAATTAGAATTAAATAGTATCTGAACAGGTAATTACCATTATATTTTCATAATTAATAAATATTTTAAATAACTCATCCCATCTTTATTTAATATGTTTTTTTTATTTGTATCATACTAAAAATTGCTCTGCCATCTGTTGTTCATTTTTTTCAAACTTGAGGAAGGATAGAAAAATATTGCTTGATCCTTTAGGCAGAAATAGCTCTCACATAATAATATAATTTATTTGTATCTTAACGCTTTAAAATATGTGATAGAGGAAACTTAAGATAAAACTAACAGTAAACTAATAAATCAAGCTTAGGCTTCATGACTAGATATGACAACGCAAAGCTCTTTTAAAACATATTGTGTTTGTGTTGCAGTTCACCTAGCTATTTATTTCCTTCATCTTAGCTGTTTAATGCCTAGACATTCGATACAATTTTAGCATACATTATTACACGTTCTTCTAAAATGTCATTTTATTGGTTCTTGAAATAGGTTTCACATTACCACACAAATCCCAAATTCGCAACCCGGATATATGGTAGCCCTATCTACACATATTTCAGTATATTCTAGGAATATTCCTGTATTTCCACGGGGATATTTTGTATCATGTCCTTAGAACATACACGTGTTGTATGTGAAGACACCCACGCTATTATCCACTCATACTCCGGGAAAAGAGAGAATGATTGAATAGAATACATGAAATATTTACAGTGAAAATCGGTCTTATAAAATTCAGAATCATGGAATTCCTTTTTTGATTTAGTCTACAACTTTCAGTTTCTTTCTCCTCTCAAGAGTTACATGTTTCTTTCTTATTCATCTGTCGGAATCTTTATGGATCTCTATCTTGCTTGTTTCTTTTCTTTAGAAGAAATAAAAAAGAATCTGCTGAGCATTCCCAACACGTTCTCTTTGGCAAAGACTTCGGGAGTCCCTTGTCTTTCTCCCTTCATTCTTCGACAGTTCCTCAAGTTGACGACAAGGAGTGTTGGCTACTGAGAGACACATCCTAGTGCTAGTCCCTTCAGCAAGAGTCCTCCTCCCTCCCTCTCCCTTTTCTCTCCCACACCCACGGGAACTCTTCGTCCATCACGTAGCTCGGGCTGGATACTAGAGATAGAAGAGAAATCCCGAAGAGGACCCTAGTGGAGGAAAAAAGGTCCCTTTATTCCCCCCTCTCCACAATTCCTGATGTTAGTAGTTGTATCTTCTGTCTCTTTTGAAGATATCTGCTGGATTCTATAAGATGAAGAAGCTAAAGAAAAAGAAGCAAAAAAGGAATCAGAAATAAAGGACGTTTCTTTACGAATGTGCCATTTTTCCACACTTTCTTTCCTTCCTCTTTTTTGCTTTCTCTTTTGTCTGCTGGATGATTCCTTCAGTGGTCTCCAGAAACAATACTATCTCTCTGCCATAGTAGCGCCAGAAACAGGCTTTCCACACATACACATATGCCCAAATACACATATAAAGAGAAAGAACACTCACACATGTACACGACCCCAAAATCCCAGATACTACCAACACCACAATACCATATGGCCAGAACAGCTACATCAATAATACGCCTTTGTCACTAACAGTCCATGTCTGCTTTTGTTGTTTCTGGCGTGATGACGCCATAAGCGACCTCCTAGTGGGCGGACAATAGTATATGACGGTTTCTGTAGCCTTTTTTCTTCCCATTTAATGGATAGGAACTGTCTATAAATGTTGTTGTATTTAGTTTATTTTCTGCTGTACTGTTTGAGAAACACCCTTGTTAATAAAGTGAATGTTCTTCTTCTTATATCTTTGCGAGTGAATAGCTAAGGAATAAATAATGATATCCAAATGTATCAATATTTCTGGTGTGAGAAATCGACGTCGTTTCGCGAGTTTACTATGAGATTCCGGTTCAAAAAATATTATTATCTGTTAGGACTAATTCTTTCAATTTTGTGAACTTACGAGACCAATGAAATTTGAGTCGAAGACTGTTCAGGGTACAATCTCAGGACCTCCAGGTAAATATTAGATTAAAATAAAAAAAAAAGTTTCAAAACTTGTCCCTGAAGCGAAATGTTTAAATTATTAATTTGAAAAGTGAGTATCACATGATACTTTTAATCGCATAAGTACCGTGAAATCGACCAGCAAGAGTTACTGGACCATTTTGAATTTTTTTTCGTATTTGCACCATAGATACGAGCCCTGTTAGCAAGCAGCACGAAACATTTTTATTTTATTTTTAACTGCAGCCATTTTGAACCTATGCTTACTTTTCTTCACTGCGGCAGGCAAAAATAGGGGTTTTCAAGGGTTTAGAAAGAAGTCACTGCTGTCTTCTCATTAAAGATAGATGGTGTTGGTTTTCACTGGTTGAAAGAAGATATTTTAGGCTTTTAGAAAGTGTACAAACATTAAAAAAAATTATATTTTTGAAATCTTGATTTAAGGGACTCATAATTCGGCCTTACTCATGAGCAAAATCATAGTTTTATGAACTATTAAAGGTGACTTGGAGTTGAAACCACAAGTTGTAATTTTTTTGTGTAAGAAGCTATGTTAATATCATATTAATATTCTTGTTCTTGTACTGAGATCGGAAAGACTGCGTATCCATTTCAAATGATCACGGAACGGCAATGTTTTAGTCTATCGTCTTTCGAGACTGTCGAGAATTTCATTTTAAATTGGTCCTTGAAAGTTACATATTTGTACAGCTAGTTTACAGAAAACAAGACAATCATCGTGTTTTGGTAATACACTGTTTTCATTTTATTAAAGAATTTTCATTTGTCACCCTCCATTTGCATCTTTATAGTTTGAACATCCATTTGTGTAGAATTTATCTCTGAAAGTGCAGGTACACATTAAAGAATGACATTTTTACTCTTTTTCGACGAGAAAGTATTTTCATAAAAGAAAATTGAATTTCAATCAACAATAGTGGTGTTTAACGAAACACTATCACTTTGTTTACAAAATGTGACCTTTTGAGATGGAATTATAATGCTTAACGGATGTTCTTCATTCTTCAAAATTGAAAGAAAAATTTATCATCCTTTTAGAGTAGTTCACACACTGTAAAAAGTGGAAACACGAAATGGATGAAAGTCACTCCGCTTTATGGAGAAACAAAAGTCGAAATTTAGTGTTTTGGTGTATTTACTCTTAAGTGTGGATATAGTGTAAGCCCTTTAGGGGAAAGATTGGTAACCTTAACTCCATTTTAAAGTTTAACATTTTCTCTGTAATGGCTTAACGTTAACTGAAAATTGGCTGAAACTGGCCAAAGTGTTTCGTCGGTGAACGTTCAACTTATTTTACACTTAAATCTTGGTCATTTTCTGATCGAAGTGTAATCTAAACTGACCGTTTTGAGGTTACGTACTTTTGTGGATGAACTTTAACCCTTGGTTGGATATTTTATAATCCAATAACAGGAGTAAAGTTACTTGCTTGTCACTTTTGAGTGTTTATGTTGGTTTTACACTGTGAACAGTAAACAGTTGACTGGTAGATCGAGAACGACATGATTGCCTTGGCGAAAAGAGGAATTAAGTTGGGTTTAAATATTTACACAGTAGCAAACGTATCTCTCCTTTTTTTCTCCAGACATTCCTTGTAGTAAAATCTACATGCTAATCATTAACCTCCTGCGCAGTAAAATTCTAGCTATAAATATCACTCGGAAAGCCATAAATACCAACTGCCTTCGTATTCATTTAGAACCAGAAACGACGAGCCACGGCGAAGACGTCTGGTTTTGAGCTCTGTGTTACAGAGTGGAAGTGACTAGTGGCCACAAGCAAGCCAGTGTGTGTCTACATTTGAATAGGAATATCTTATATTATATATTTGCTATTACTACTACGAATATAAGTGATGGCATATAGGCCTAGTGCTATAGTACAACTAATTAATACTCTTCGAGTGGATTTGGGACAATTACAAACGAAACTAAGTTTTGAAAACTTACATGAAGCGATTAAAATGGATTTATATTTGAACCCGGAAGACATTTTGTCTACAGAATCAGATTCGTACTATTTATTGTTCGTGTTTCATTAAAGTTGTGTCTCAACAAGTAGCGGATCGTGCTTTGAAATTAAGTGAAGGAAAAAAATACTTATGTGAACGAAAATGAGCGCCTTATACTTCCCGTAACTTTGGATTTGAGTGAAACTGCCGTTATCTCCTGCTGGAATACCACTAGAGGTGGTAGACGATACTGTGTCGCGTATTTTCAGTCAGTATGATTCAATGTCTAGAGTATCTAAGATATTCTTCCCCGTTCATTCAAGCCTACCAAACGTGTACACTAGAAAAAAACTCATTCATCTTTATGAGCTAAAAACACAAGTACCACAGTACATGTCAATTTTGAATTTTAAAGTTCCAACACGAATACAACGTTCAATAGCGGAACAGGCAGAACCAGCACCAGAAGACAAACGGCGGCAAGAAAACCCCATTAGGCAGACACCGAGTGGAGAGAGGCCCATTGAATTTACTTTTGAAACTTTTCCACTTCTATCTAATCAACGACAGAGGAACTTTTCTGACAAACAAGAAAACAATGGCAACCCTGGGAATCAAACTGCACCCGAGTTAGAGCAAGGTCATACACCAGCTGGGACTTCCAAGACGGTGGGAGGGGGAAGTGAATGGCAGGAAGAGGCTCCGTCCGAGCTCATTACACCAACACAACGCGTACAACAAATCAATCCAAGTGCTACTATACTTCCCAACGTGATAGAGGTTAAAGACAGTATTCAACCAGAGTTAAATACGGCTAATTTACCTACAACAGAAGGAAGTGTTTTAAGTGAAGTGGCTGCAGTTAAATCTGACGTACTTGGGGGTAGTGTTACACCCAGTTTTTCGCGACGGTCGTCCACAGGAGATTTTTTTAGTGAAAAAGAAAGTGGACAGGAGGGGGATTTTTGTCCCCATCCTCTTCTGAAGAAACTTTAGAAGTGATCAAACAGAAAGGTGGTAAATGTCAACGTACGAAAACAATCGGAAATTCTGAGTAGTCTTCATTCGAACTTCGTCAACAAAAAAAAAGCGAAAGAAGCCCGTCTGCGACGAAAAACTCGTCTTCAAGACATTGGAGGAGGCAAAGTAGCAAGTGGAAAAGAAACAACCCACCCAGCCAACCGGGATCTTCACAGTGAAGGTAGCCAGTAAGTACAGACATCCCACTGCGAGCAAACTAACCAGGAAAGGTACGTACCAACTTTTCATTTATAAAATAGAAACTTTAGACATGTTTAACATGCTACGATTCCTGACTTTTTTGTGCTCTCGTTGTGGCTTAACATTTTCATGAGTGCAGGACCTCACACACTAAAGGCTTGCAGTTTTAACGTCAATAAAGCCATACATGATGTGAAAGTTGCAGAGGTTAGGCGAGTGCTTAATCAACAGTAAATCCAAATTGCGGCTTTACAGGAGACGAAAGTTAATACATGGATAATTGACAATTACAACACAGTTGGTAATTACAATATTGATACTCAAGCAGGGATATCATTATTATTGACACAAGATTTAACATACAGTGACCTTTTTTTTACACAACAGTGGTAGACTTATATCGGTCAAAGTGCAACAAATAGTGATAATAACAGTTTATGCTAAAAGTGTATCACAACATAGTGTAGAACGAGATCATTTTTTTAATAATATATTAGCTAATGAGCTTCAGAAACACCACAATTATCCAACTATTGTACTAGCAGATGTTAATGCTACAAGACACGCGATAGATAGTGTAGCGGGTTGGAATATTAGTAGAGGTTTACAACATATATTCAAAGAATATAATCTAAAAGATATTTTGCCAGAATTAAGGCCCGGTCAGACTGGCCACACATATTTCTACTCGAAAGGAAGCTCGCGTATAGATGTCATCTATGTATCACAACATTTTCGAGACAAAATACAAAAGGTGGACTTGGAAAGGCTCATATTCTCTGATCATCTAATGATCGTAGCTTCTTTGCATGGGTCGATATCGACCCATTTATTTTGTAAATACACTTTCAAATGTAATGAATCTATTTTAGATAACCCTGAGTATGTATTACTAGTTAATAATATGTGGCAATATTATTTAACGAAACCACAGTTTCAAACTAATTTACAACGCTGGTGGGTAAATTTTAAAAAATCTTAGATTTGAAACTAAAAACTTTTGTAAACAATTATACCAGGAACAAAAAATCAGGTTCTGTATTATTATGCAAGGTTGACCCATTACAATGTCTTGGCGCAAGAAGACATAAAATGGCTTGCACACGTAAAACAAACGCAAAGTGTGCTTATAAAGTTACAGAATAGACAGATCCAAGGACTGCACACACGCTCTAAGTTGAAACAACTAGGGGTGATGGAGGACCCCCTTTACCCCCATATACTTAACGAACGAAAACGAGCAAAATTAAAAATAATCAATAGCTATATAAACAATACAGGTTTGGAAGTAGAGGTGCAAGAAATATACAATAATATTAGGCAGGACTACAAAGAATTCTTTCAGCAAAAAGAATCAAATCACGCTGATTTTCTGCAGCAAGTACCGAACTGGAATCAGCTTTCTCCAGCAGCATCTACCGAGTTGGAGGCACCCTTCACTTCCGAGGAGCTATAAGTAGCGCTGCAAAGTATGAAACAAGGCACGTCCCCTCGGGAGGACGGTTTCGGGGTAAGATGGTATCTCAAATTTAATAACTTAGTTACTCCGGTTCTTACACGATTATTTAATGCTTTTCTACAAGATAGGCCCATCGAACAGCCTTTTTCCGAAATCTTGGCAATCCTTATTCCCTCCCCAAAAAAACTCAAAAGTATCGTTTAATTTCTTTACTTAATGTCGACTATAAATTATTAGACAAAGCACTGATTTTAAGATTTCAGCCACATATGAAAGAATTATTAGATGATAGTCAGGGAGGTATGGCTCACACACGCCCCATACAGGTCATTCTCGCCGACTTGAGAGAGCTGATTCATATTTACAAATTTCAAGGCGTGCCAGATTTTGTGGTCATGTCAACTGATTTCAAAGATGCCTTCTCAACAGTAAACATCCATTTTTTAACTCAAGTATTGAGGCACATGAATTTTCCCAACGCTATAATTACATTACTAAATCACATGTTCAATATACGAACTATTAAATTACAGGTTAATCGAAGAATGTTATCCGATTTCTGTATGAAGAGAGACCTGAACCAGAGATCTAGTCTGTCACCCCACTTATTCATACTAGCATTGACACCTGTCATTTAACTAGTCAAATCTTACCTGGCAGGTATGACATATCGTCAAACTACGCTAAAGGCGATAATCTACATGGACGATGCAATCTGGATAGCGAGGGACGAACAAGAAATGAAAAAGCCCTAGAAATATTAGAATCTAGCCTCCAACATTGATATAAACCCACAAAAAACACTAATATTACCAATGACTAATGTTAACATGGATAAGTACCAAAAGTATGGCAAGGCAGTATCTTCTCTAGATTATTTGGGAATTCGATGGGCACCCACCATTCCACAAACGATTGTCCTTAATTCACAACGACTGGCACAACGAATCATTAGTGAAATAAAAAAAAATATATGGGAAGGTTCCAAACCCTTTTGGCGATAGCACAATTTGTTAATATGTACATATTAAGTCAAGCGATTCATGTTATGCAAATATTACCCTTAACCAAAAAGTCTCAAGCATTAATTAGTCAATGGATAGGACATTTTCTATGGTACACACATATTTTTCGCGTTAACCGCAGTACTTGCCATTTAGCAATACAGGATGGCGGATTGAATTTAAGGAACTTTGTTCCACATGGAGCAGCATTAAGGGTATATCGCACAGTTCAAATACTCAACCAGTGTCATAGTTCATTTTCAGGTCAGGTAATACAATCAGTTTGTCAATATATCGATAGAACAATACCTCTCAATATACAGGAGTGGAAAAATATCCTACCATATATCACTGATATTTTATATGACATAACATATATGCTACAGAATGAATTTCCAATTGACGAATGGACAGTAAAGGCATTTTATCGTTATCTAAGAACCCAAAGTCAAACCGTCCTACCTTTAGTTCAGAATATTCACACGACGGAGGACTTCTGCTATATGGCAGAATATAACTGAAATTAGACATATGCCTTTCTTACATAATTTAGGTTTCCAACTAATCCACCAGATCTGGCCCGATAAGGTGAATTATATCAGAAGCATATTATTAATAGTGAGCAATGTGTTCAATGTCAAAAACCGGACAGTCTAGTGCATAAGATAACAGAGTGTAAAACAAAAGTTAACATCTGGATACACTACAAAATAATCATGAATAGAATTACTAGAGGTTTTTTCACATCTTTACTATTGAGCAGATCATATATTATCCAGCCTTTAGAATGTTTTCAAGGGCAAGAAGAAGAATTATGTACTTTATTACAATACAAACAATATATATTACTATATCAACCTCATGTCACCGATGTTCATTACTATGTGCAATATTTGCTAGAGCAATTTCATTATATGAAAACAGAAAAAATATGGTAAATATTGTAGGGTCATTTATATTTAAGACAGGTAAATATTCTTATTTTCTCAAGCATGATAGGACATTAACATAGTCACAGCCTATAGAAATTATGAGCCTTTCTCAAGGAAAATAGTTAATTATGTTTTTCCAGAAAAATGTATACTACTCAATTATTGTTTTTCTTTCTTGTAAGTGCTAATGCACAGCTTTTGTTGAACAATAATAATAATAATAAGTAGCTAAGTGGCGAGAGCATCTAACCAGTGAGCTAGTGGACCCTGGATGGAAACCTAACCACCTGAACTTTTTTCTTTTCTATTTGATTTAAATTTTAAAGGAACATTACATTTTCTTCTTTTCTACTTTCAAAAAATGTTCTGCTTCAGTTAAATACGTTGGAAAATACATATATGCGCATTTTGAAATTTTACAGAGAGTAAAACATTCAACCGAAAACTGGCTGAATGTAGGTTTATTCAAAAAGTAGAGGCAGCTGAGCTGCGTCCAATTTTTGGATGAACGTTGTGTCTCCTATTTTTACAGTGCAATGCAGCATGGGTATTAGTACTAGTAAACAGTAGAAAGTGTCAGAAATGCGTTGCCCAGACACCAAAAACATAAACTAGGTTACCCCCACGTCACGTTTTAACCACCTTTCTATTCGTCAATCAGGGATCGAAATACCCATTCACTGAGAATATTTCCCATTGTGCGAAAATAAGCGATCAAATTGGAAGCAGAAAACACTTGGATTGCGTCTGTGGTTAAGACAAGAAAACGTTTTCTCTTAATGTACAAGTGCGTGATTCACATTGGAACTGAACGCTGAGACATTCCAATAACGTAAAATTAATTGTCCGGTGCTTATTAAGGATTCTTGGCGCTAACTGTAAATAAACCTATAAGAAACATTAGCGGGCGGTTATATCAAAGAAATTTTCCAAAATATTTAACAGTGTGTCTGACTGGTCTGATTTCAGGAAATAATTGTCATGCTGATTGAAGAGAAACTACTACATTATTTAAGGAATGAGACATTGATATGCAGTAAATCACTTACCGGTGCCAAGAACTATGAGTTACGAGCAGCGATTTTTACATTTTTCAGTTACAAGTTATTACAAAGTTTAAGGGACGTGAGTAGTATAGGTGGTACGAGTAATTGTTTGTTATATTTTACTACTCACGATAATTAGGTTACTTTTCTCTTTATTTTATTAATTCCACCCTAATTTTAGGGATCGCAACACTGTATTTTAGGAGCAGCGCAGACTAGGATGTTTCCAGTGTGAACATCGTAGAATACTAGAGAGAGAACTACCACATAAGAATGGGAACGGTAGTAGTCAGTTCCTTACCTTTCCGCTGTAGCGACCCCCTTTCCCGCGCTCATCTTGGTTTACGATACTTCCCAGTGATATTTTTCTACAGATTGTCCATACATCGGACTCATTTTCGCCTCAGGAGTACTTCACTTTCAACAATATGTTGTGCCCCCTTTAATTTCCATGATTAATGCTTAATTAGCAAGTCCGTTAATTGTGTAGTACACCCCTCGATACTCTTTTGGCATTACAGTCCCATTTGTGATATTACGTGCATTGTTGCGTTTATTTTTTGTATTTGCACATTATTTGTAAGCACCCTATACGGTGATTGCATGGCTAATATTGACTGAAACAGTATATTGCCTTACTGTACCGTTTTAATGTCTGTTTTGTATTGTTTCCTGGAATTACGCATATACACTGTTTATATTGTAATGCCCACGCTTTCTTTTATTTTACATCAATTAGCGCAACAATTTTTCTGTATGGCGAAGAAATGTTTGTGTGTATTTGTACTCGTATTCTTAAAATTTTCCAAGACCGGTAAGAAATTCTTCCTGCTAACACTTTTAACGCATCAAAAGATTTTCGTAGCAGCCACACTTACGAAAAAAAGGCAGAACGAGCGAACGAAATCAAGAGAGGGAGAAAGTCCGCGAAGGGCGCGAGAGACAAGAGCTAGTCAAGACTTCCAAATCATATTTGTAAATGATAACTCTTTTATATGCTTCACCTTCCTTCTTTCTTTTTTGGTCAGTTCCATTCATCATCGTTTCCAGCCAGACAGCGAGAGCTTATGTCCTTTTATTTCTGAGAATTTTTCTGTGCACAAAGATTCCGTGTTCGCTTTAACCATAGGTTAATTTCTTGTTTTTTTTTGTTCGTTGCACTACAGAACACAAAATTTGTTTGCAGCGTAACACACCCAAACAAATACACAAACACACACACTACAGTAGTAGCTACGAACAATTTGGGTTTCCCTATGTAACGTTATAGTGAAGATATGTTGGGAAAATGGAGAGAGAAGCGGGGGAAATATACAGGGAGCATCACAGATCAAATAGTCGACAAAAGCGTCGTGAGATGATGATTTTCTCGACAATGGAACCCAGTCAAGGGGAATGTTAGATGGAATTACGGAAGAGACTGAACGAGGTTATTGTGTTGTAGATTCCGAGTAGGTTAGGTAGTCGGTGAAAAGAAAAGCAGTAAGGATGGGGGGACGGGTGGTTGTTCCCCCCGTCCGTCAGTTATTGAAAAGAACGAAAACAGATAAATGTTGATGGAGGATTAGTTTAGGTTGTTTGGGTGACCACGTTATGGAAGATGGTATATTCACATAAGTGCACTGGAAATTGACGATGCATTTGTCCCAAGTAAATTGGTATGCATTGATGTGAGTGAGAAGATGAAATATAAATCGTATGTTATACCGCCTCGCAACGAAATATTTTTTAAAAAAGTAAACGATTGTAGGGAAACATTAAAGGAGAGAAACGCAAATACGTCATAGTGATTTCGGCATAGCTCGGTAAGGGTCGGCTGTTTCCGTCCAGCGTTGAAGACAAGCGTCCTCTGTACCCTAGTAGAAGCGCGCAAAGCCCAGGATTTGTAAACTCATACGTTACTGGCCACATGGTGTGTGGTACTGTTATACTGGAGTACCTTCGCCCGTCCCGGTTTGGAATAACTTGTTAAACGCCATACTCAATCCCTCAGTGGAAGAATCGAACCCGGAACCTTCGGGGCGGGCGATAACCTACCGTTTCGCCCTTAGCATCTGGCACCCACCTCCCGCATGCGAAGGACATATAGTACTTGCATAGGTCTAGAGCGAAGCGTGATTAAGACAGCAAGACAGTGTTGCCAGCCAGATCGAGCAATAATGTACGAATCACGTTAATAAAACACAGGATATACAGTGTCAATCCCCTACGAATTACCTCGATAACCCTGCAAATAAAGATGTATTTCAGATAAAGGGAACCCAGTTGTACTGGTTGTATTTTGTTGCTGAATAATGAACAATTAAAAATGCTATTATACATCGAATGCTAAGACGTTTTGGGCTCTACACAAAAATGGTCCAACTTACAACTAAACTCCGGGAAAAATTCCTGAAAATCCTTTAATACGATATCTTCATTGTATATGTGGTATAAACGGCCAGGTTGATAAGTAGATAATGCGAATTAATTAACCAACTAGCATAGTCGACATGACACAAGATGATTAGGCCTCTATCTCAAATGTACACAACGGTAAAATGAAACCAAGGGAAAAATCCCGAACTTTGGACTTGGCTGTATCTTCGTTGTTTATTAACCGATTCCGAAAATTCGAACGCAGCTGTAGAGAGCAATAAAAATAAATGTTCTATAACGTACTGCGAGGTGTGCCCTCATTCGCCTCCCGACGTCAAAAATCATCATCTCACGACGCTTTTGTCGACTATTTGATCTCTGATGCTCCCTATATATTTCCCCCGCTTCTCTCTCCATTTTCCCAACATATCCTCACTACAATGTTACATAGGGAGACCAAAATTATTCGTAACTACTACCGTAGTGTGTGTGCGTTTGAGTGTGTTACACTGCAAACAAATTTTGTGTTCTGTAGTGCAACGAACAAAAAAAATAAGAAATTAACCTATGATTAAGGCGAACACGAAATCCTTATAAAGAGAAAAGCTCTCAGAAATAAAAGCACATAAGCTCTCGCTGTCTGGCTGGAAACGATGATGAATGGAACTGACCAAAAAAGAAAGAAGGAAGGTGAAGCATATAAAAGAGTTATCATTTACAAATATGATTTGGAAGTCTTGACTAGCTCTTGTTGTCTCTCGTGCCCTTCGCGGACTTTCTCCCTCTCTTGATTTCGTTCGCTCGTTCTGCCTTTTTTCGTAGGTGCGGCTGCTACGAAAATCTTTTGATGCGTTAAAAGTGTTAGCAGGAAGAATTTCTTACCGGTCTTGGAAAATTTTAAGAATACGAGTACAAATACACACAAACATTTCTTCGCCATACAGAAAAAGTGTTGCGCTAATTGACGTAAAATAAAAGAAAGCGTGGGCATTACAATATAAACAGTGTATATGCGTAATTCCAGGAAACAATACAAAACAGACATTAAAACGGTACAGTAAGGCAATATACTGTTTCAGTCAATATTAGCCATGCAATCACCGTATAGGGTGCTTACAAATAATGTGCAAATACAAAAAATAAACGCAACAATGCACGTAATATCACAAATGGGACTGTAATGCCAAAAGAGTATCGAGGGGTGTACTACACAATTAACGGACTTGCTAATTAAGCATTAATCATGGAAATTAAAGGGGGCACAACATATTGTTGAAAGTGAAGTACTCCTGAGGCGAAAATGAGTCCGATGTATGGACAATCTGTAGAAAAATATCACTGGGAAGTATCGTAAACCAAGATGAGCGCGGGAAAGGGGGTCGCTACAGCGGAAAGGTAAGGAACTGACTACTACCGTTCCCATTCTTATGTGGTAGTTCTCTCTCTAGTATTCTACGATGTTCACACTGGAAATATCCTAACCTGCGCTGCTCCTAAAATACAGTGTTGCGATCCCTAAAATTAGGGTGAAAATAAAATAATAAATAGGAAAAATAACGAAATTTTAATCTAATTGTCGTGAGTCGTAAAATATAACAAACAATCACTGGTAACCCCTATACTACTGACGTGTCAAAGAAACAGTGAATTTGTAAATAATTTTTAGCATATCTTAACCCCAGTAGCACACATAGGTGTTTTCAATGTCGATTTTAAGATCATTTCGTTGATTAACCGTTATTGTTTCAATAAAATACGTTTATTTTTAGGTCATATTTCAACAAAAACGTCATTGCATTGTTAAGACGTTAATACAAGGTGTATTCAATATGTTGTTTTCAACTATGGTATAATAGATTTTGTTCAAATCATTTCTTACTAATTTTATGTCAAAAAATTTTGGTGTTCTTATGAATACGTTGAAAACCGATTGAATGTTACACCATATTTCAATGAAGTTAGAATTTCGTTGATACGCCGTTAATATGACGTACTTTCAACTATCATTTATACTATCGTTTCACACTTGGATGTCTGATTTAATTGCTTAAACATTATAATTAAAAGCAAATACAATGAAAATAACTATATTTTTCAAGTTTTCATTTGTATGTTGAATACAGGTTGAATTTTTAACTATATTTCAACATATATTTAATTTCAATGATACAGTAAAAGAGTAGAGTCTTCTTCAGGTGGATTCTTGGATAAGTGGTCGAAGCGTCGAGGTGCCAACGAGAAGTGCAGAATTTTTTTGTTCGAACCCCACAGCAGCCGCTCGAATTATTTACTACTGGAAAATTAACACCGTATATCGTGATAAAAGGAACGGATAAAGTAAAACAATATTTTGTAGACCAACAGACAGCATTCCTGCTCTGTTTGGCCAACTAAACACGTTTCTTCATCTTTTCTACTCAACCATTCTTCAGCGTCGAGTATACCGTTGAACAGGCGGACATTTTGGATCATTTACAACGTTAAAATAACCTTTCGGTACTAACGTTTAATCCATGTATTTTCTGTGTGTTACAAGGGGAATGTACGGAATAATAATAACATTCAGAATATTCCAGGTGAGTAGGTACCGTCGTGCTTTCCATGTGGATATATTTTTATGTTGGGTAAGTAGCTCGTGGGTGGAACTACGCGACAGGACTTACTGATGCGTGAACGTGCACGCGGATGAACAAAGACGGGCGAAAAAAGGACCCTCATCAATTTAGACAGGAACTGTCAGGTATACATGTTCAAAGACATTGGCGCTGGGGAGGTGGTAGTAAGCGTATTTGTGGTGGTGTGAATGCGTTTGCGCATGTCCGTGCGATCGGTTAAAGTGTGTTGGTGCTGGAGTGGGGTTATCAGTCGCCATAGCCAGCTCGAACATGGACAAAGCTTTGCAATCATTGCTAATACTCGTGCCCGGTGATAAGTCCTCAACACCGTGTAAGAGTTCGGCACGGTGGGTGGATGAACAGTGAATATTGTCCAGTGTTAGTAGGTACGACTTTGCCCGATGTCTCCTCTGCGTAGGGTGTTATACAAACCAACCAAGCCAACGTGATCACTTCGGTGCAGTTCATCGTGGTGGATATTAATTTCCCGACGCTACATCGTAAGAGAATGCGACATTGTTTGCTGTCCGTATAAATGTAATCTTACGTGAGCCGACCACAATGGAGGGATTCTTCGCCACGTATGTGAAATCCAACGAGACAGTTGCAGCATCATTTTAGGAAAAGTTTGACTTATTTCTTCAGCGTATGCTCAAACAAAATCGTGGTGCATTGGTGGATATATTGCTAGCCAAGGACATGGAAGCACCTGCAGACCCAAGTGCGACCAGTGAATACATACATAATTAGTGGACCAGTCTATACTGCTGTAATTACGTTGATAGTGAAGGTTCAAGTGTGCTTAGGAAAATGATGTATACATTCGTAGCCGACTAATAATATTATAAATTATGCAGATAATAATAACAACTTAAACCATTTACTTAGGTGGACCAACACACTTTGTCTACACACGGGATAATACACTACATAAGAATACCGAACATCGAGTTTGTAGATTGGAGTCTATAATGCACAAACACAGATAACCATGTTGCCCTAAGAAATGTAAAGGATCTGAAGATGCAAGTCGACCGACGGTCTGGTAAAACCTCCAGCTCTTGAGAGACGTTCGTGAACAGACAGATCTACGCGATGTCGTTAACGAATTGTTTCGTGTAAACCGACATTAGAACAAGAGAGTAACGCAGAACTCAAGAAAACTGACGATCGGATCGCGAACAGAATAGACTTAAGCAGAAAGGAGTCCAGGATGACTAAGATAGAATATCCAATGCGATATAGCATATAGAACCTAATGCGTGGTGACACTGTAATCAACCTAGTACGGAGTAGACCTCCAAGTAATCTTCCAATGTAGTATGGCGCATTGCTCTAGTTGCCGAGGTGACTATATTGTGGACAAATGTATGTTAAACACTATCGGTACGTACCTGAAAAACTAACCGTTTCAGTGTACCGACTGCATTTTACGTAAACTGCAAAACTGCATGTACGTCTGGAACACGGGCACTGTGATTGCCCAGCATGTGGAAAGTCATATGAATGATCCTGATCATTTTGGCGAGTATTATTCCATATTTGGTGCATAGGATCATAATTATGTAATGAAGAGACCTTTATTAAATGTAGTTCGTCAGTTTATCAAGGATCCAGAGTGCACTGCACAATTGATCCCTTTGGTGTTTCAGCAGAAGAACCCAACCGGTCGGCGTGTATTATGCGCAAGGCAATACATCATCGATTTACAAGGTTTTAATATATCCCCGAACGAGTACATTATTCGCGAATATTGTTTGGTTGCATGTGATGCCACACTGATATTTCATTGCCTGTTGAAATTACCATGTGAACTTTTCCATTTAGCCGAGGGGTTCCAACACCAAGTGGATCGGCAAGCAAATATTTTGCACGGTTCAGAGTGGAATGCATCCATTGGATATAGTGTATCACATATCCGCCATCTTGTTGCACAACGTTGTGAGATGGGATCAATCTTTTAACTAAGGGTCGTGAAAAGATGGTTGTGTGATGTAAGATTTTCCAGCTGGAGAATGTAACAAACCTTGAGGATTTAACATGTCCTGCGTTGCACACATTAGAGTTTATAGTTCGTATTACCAATTGTACGTATCATCAACCAGTGCAAGAGTATGCATGGGCAGTGCGAACCTGCATACAGTTAATGTTGAATGAAGTTACAAACGGCAAAAGTGGTGGATGCCTAATCCACATTACAATTGTAAACCTAGTACCATTAAATATATACAAACCAGGTGATTGTTATTGCTTTAGTCCATCTAACCATGGTGGTACCTGGAATGTAATACAAGTAACTACATCATCTTGTCAGGTGCAGTACTGAATGTAACATTTGTGAAAGGTGTAACATAAGTGTGTTACTATACATGGAACTCGATACACATCAAGTTCTGCATAAGGATATACAATCTACAGGTGGGTTGGCATACCATACATTGCGCGCCCATTTCATTTTGCTATACGTACCTTTACTATGTTGACTTGTGTAAATTGTATAGTATCTTATGTAGACCATACAGTACACGCTAAACGAGCATATGATGTAATTGCGAGTGCTCTTGCGTTATATATAGAACATACAGTGTGCAAGGTTTGGTTACACAGACAACGGGGTAAAGGTCTGTTGCCCACCATAAAAACGCTGAATTCAATATGTATGTTTACACGGATGCGCAAATTTGGAGAGATACCACATATGCCTTTCACATTGTAAACCAAGAGTGCACTAACCACATGGTAGTACGGAAGAAAAAAATCACTCTTCGCTTTACAGTAGACCGTATTGCCAATAGTACAAAGTTTTTACAATGTATGTTTAAAATGTATGTATGTGAATCGAAGCGATTGCCACTATATGTCGTACATCCGTTCGCTGAGGTGCGTTACATTATTAGTGACGATAAGGGTATGAACCTATGATTTCCTAAGCTATTTATATGTGACAAAATTGTCTGGTGCTGTTTCCCCATATCCACTTAATTAATGGTTCTTTATGTTCTGCTTTTGATGATTCGAAATGTAATTGTTCTTCGGATGATGCTGTGGTTCATTAGGTGTGGTAGAATGTTGTTAACAATGTATGTAGTGGTAGGTGTTCTGTATGTCCAGAATGTAGCAATCCAACTCAGATTTGTACTAGGAATTATGGTTGACACACTGCTAGTCATAGATCATTCGTTTTTTAAATCAACGCCAGAGGCGAGCAGCGTGAATGTTACCTTTACATAAAATTCGTATAAATCGCGTCCACGCACCTGTCATATATCTGTCGCCCAGTGTGCTAGTCATTCTGTCTCTACGTACATTGTGAAGTGACAAAATTCCGCTCCGTCATTGTATAAAACTAGTACGAATAATTATAGGTTACTCGTGACACTACATTGCTGTTCGTTTTAAGTCATGGAAAATCCTATCGCTGGTTTGCTTGCCACGCAGGAAATGCTAGGGTATGATGATCCTGAAACTCTTCTTGAATGCTGGAGATCTATGTGCTACTACAAACTGGTAGGATTCCAAACTGGCGAATCTGATCCCGACATGTTGTTCCATCATCTCCTCTATTATTTCTGGAACGACGAAGAAGCCGTTTTACAATGTTGTCCAAGTGCCCAGGGCATTCTCGATATGGGGTATTACGGATTCTTGGGAAGTGTGGAAAGTAGACCTGGCCTGGAGTTACTATAGCGAGTTAATAGGTGACTATGATGGTTGCATTTCGCAGGAACCTAGTGAATTCGATACCAGTTCGATTGGTGTTTGTGGTGACATTGACCAGGATAGTGATGATGTGCATAGCAGAGCCCTGCACGGGCCGGGCGCGCCCGTTCGGCCCGGCAGATTAACCGGTCCGGTCCGACCCGACCTGGCGGACTGCCCGGCCCGTTTCAAGTGCACCGGGTCGGACCGGGCACATTCCGGGCATAGCCGGGCCGAGCACATTCCGGGCCAAGCCGGGTCGGCCCGGACACATATGATGTAGGGCCGAACCAGGCACAAGTACTTCGTGGCCGGATCGGGTTGGACACTTCAAAAGTAGGATCGGGCCCTAATATCGTACCGATCTCAATAGCTACATTTTTTATATTCTGATTGGAATTTTCTTCTTTGGGATGCATTCCAGAGTAAGATAACATTTAATCCATCTTGATATGATAATTATAACGCGAGATATTAAAATATAAATAATTCACAAAATGGCCGCCGCAACTAAGTGATAACATGTATTATGGAAGATCCGAGATAGCTATTTTTCTCAGTGTGTCACTCAGCGAAATGCCGTTTGTTCCCCTTTTCAAGCAGATATTTTTGTCTCAAAAAATTCAAAATGGTGTCCTGGAGAGCTTCCATTTCGTTTAATCTTCCATCTGCAACCTGCCTTTTCCCAAACTCGATATGGCAAACACGAATCTGAAGTCCTTTGATGTGTATATCATCTCTAAATAAGAAAATATTTTCTAAAAATCGTTAATTTTTTACATGGGATTATATAGGAATTAGATACATTATGCATTAAGCCCATAAATTATGGTCATAAATGAAACTATCTGCTACTATGACTGAGGGAAACTATATCACGTGGCACCCTGAGGATTGTTCGATTCGAATTTCAAGCTTCGCTTGTTATGCTGACTACATTATCGTTTCCTTGTGGAGTTCAATGCGGAGATCGAAATTTGCTAATTTGGCCAAAAGATGGCCGTATTCGGAATCTATATTACGTGATACGTTATCAACAGTTTATTTTCTATTGGAAGTTGCATCCACTACTGCTGCTAATACTACTGCTAATACTACTACTACTACTATTACTACTGCTGCTGCTACTACTATTATGACTACTGCTATTACTACTACTAATAATAATACTGCTAAAACTACTATTTTTACTACTACTAGTGCTAATACTACTACTATTACTACCACATGATGTATGGACAGAACAACCACTGATAACAAATAGACAGACAGAATGGAGATATAGAAAGAAACCCTTGGGTAATCTTTCACACGATTTTCCCATTCGAGAAGGAAAAATAGAAACTGCAATGTTATGAGGACACATATGTCATTTTCCATTGAATATTGAAGCATTAAATTGAATTATCAGACTTGGTTGTTCTCAAGCCGGTTAAGCCCTGCCCGTTTGTGCCCGGCTCGAGATTCGGGCCGGGCCGGGCCGGGCCGTCTTCGGGCCTGGGTTTGAAGGGTTCTGGTGTATAGTGCATGGAAAGCGATACTTATGATGGTTATGTGTGTGACCATGTCTTGCATAGTGATTCGGATATGGATGTGACACTGTGGATGCAGGATCATGCAAAGTGTATGATGTATGGTGCTGCCCGTGACCCCCAATTTGAGATTATTTCCGAAAAACCCAAAATATATCCGAATTTCCCTCTACGAGGTCGTGAAATAACAATTAGACCTGTTGCAACAACTATTCGTGATCCTTAGGCGTTTGTACCCAATCTCTTTCAGTTTGCCATAGACAGTTTACTTCGGGATGTTGATCCAGTCTTCAAAGTTGGATTTAGTCTCGAGGGCTCCAACTACACTCTAGGAAATGCGATACACATCCCGTTTCAAGTGCGGGCACATCTTACGGCGAAAATATGCCCAGAAAACTAGAAAATGTTTTAAACTCGAACGAGGAATTTTTGTTAGGTGATAAAATTACCATTCGGGTTGATTTTACAGATCCGTGTCGAGGCCATGGACGGGTAGTATTAATAAGTATTTACCATTGGCAGACTATCTACAAAAGGATGTAATTAATGTGGATAATATTCACGACTGCATTTCGAGGGCGTTGGTGTTAGGCAAGCTACGCGCAAATAACGAAAATTGAATTGCTAAATATATGCTAACTCATACTGAACACTCATACTGTGGTATTTTGCAGATGTTGATTTAAGTCAGCATAATGGGGGTAATTTAGATGACGTAAACAAATTTCAAAAGCATTTTGGCAATCAATATCAAATTATTGTGTACGGACGTGTCACCCAAACACGCCAGTATGAAAAATGTATGTTGGCCCACAACTCAGCAGAAAATCTTTTTACGATTAGAAAACAATCACCATGATGCTATTAAAATGGTATCTGCCTTTTAGATAGTAAGGAGTATTGTGACTACTAATCCCTATACGGACTTTCGGTTTCATGAGTGTGAATATAGATGTAAACTATGCGAGTCGTATCATCTCGATTCTACAGGTTCTGATGAAACAACGCTACTGTGACAAGTGTAATCGTACCTTTGTTAATCAAACATGTTTCGATAGACTTGCAACCATAGCAAAACGTAAATCATTATGTGATCATGTTCAAGTATGTGTTCAGTGCGGCCTAAAACTTGATTGGCGTAGTAGATCAGCAAAGCAAGTTTGTGGTGAACATTTTTGTAAACGGTGTGCAGCGTATGTAAATGAAAACCATATTTGTTATGTTAAACCGGAGCGTTCTAAGCGTGTCGAGGAATTTTTATATATTGTCTACGGTATTGAGGCAATGGGCATGGATGCGAATGACAAGTATGAGAATGAATTGGTGACTAATTTAATTTGTGTATCACATCGATGACATCAATGCAAAAATATTCAGGACTATCGAGATGTAGTGTAGGTGGTAATGCTGATGGCTCTCGTGACTTTATATTTTATACTATGGGTCCGTTTATTACCCATGTAGTGGAACAGGGTCCGAGGTTTACGTTAATGTTTGCGTTGGCACATAATGCACATGGCTTTGACAATTTATTTGTTGCCCTGAAATATTGGAACATCAGCAATTAGTACCTGAAATACTTACTAGTGGCCACAAAATTATGCAGGTAGCAATGAACAACATTATATTCAAAGACATTTTCCTGTTTATGGGGACCTCACGAAAACGTTACAGATGGACGAATCCCTGAGGTACGGGAACTTTCCCCAATTATTTAACACTGCAAGGAATCAGAATTATGTTGCATTATATCCAGACCTGGAATATTACGATCTAGGGAGTAAATCGGACAAAGATGCCGAAGCTATTGCACTATGGCATAAGCAATGCGTTAAAGGAAAAAAAACATTCGACTTTCAGCGTGAACTGTTGGCCTATTGCCAGAATGACGTACGTATCTTAGCTTTAGAAGTTATTTAGTTTCCTAATTTAATCGAACGAACAAAGGATGGTCTGCAAAGCTTTCTGCATACCTCTACAATTGCTGCAATGCAATGTTAACGAACCCAGTATCTTAACGAAAATACCATCCCTGTCATCCCACCATTATGGTTTCATCACGGCACTAATCAAAGCAAGTAGGCGAAACTTTGTCTTAGGTATATAGAATATACACATAAAGTCAAGTTGCAAAGCTATGAACGTGGTGGTGAAGCTCAATTTAAACATTTCAAAGTTGACGGATATGATAAAAATACCCGTACTGCATATGAGTATTATGGTTGTTACTACCATGGCCACCAATGTTTTACGCAACTCAGAGATGTAGCTATAGATAAAAAACGGCGTAGTCTAAATAGTCGATATCCCGACACTATGGCTCGTGAAGATTTTCAGCGTCAGACGTGTAACGTAAATGTTGTGTCCATCTGGGAATGTCAGTGGCACAAACAGGTAAAGCCTTCAGAGGATATTCAAGCCTATCTTCCCAATAATTGTTCAGATATTGAAGAACCCTATGTCCTAACGATGCCTTTAAGGGCGAACGAACCGAATGCTTCCAAGGCTTTTACGAATGCAGTGAATTGAAAGCAATCGATTTTCTCGATTTTACCTCGCTCTATCCCTGGGTCATGGCTACCCGTCCACTTCCGGTTGGACGCGTAACAGTACATAAAGGCACGGATATGCCTGATCCCAGTCAGGTTCACGGATTAGTCTTTTGTTAAGTCCTCCCTCCAACAGATCTTGCCATTCCCATATTACCATACAATGCTCATAACGAACTAACGTTTGGTTTGTGTAGAACGTGTATGGAGACGTTACATACCGGTGAATGTACTCATACAAACGAAGAACGAGCTATCAAAGGTGTTTTATGTACGCCTGAGCTCCATGCTGCATTAAATGCCGGTTATGGTATTGTGCAAACGTACGAAATTTGGAAATCGGAAATGTCAGTGGGCTTGTTTAAGTCCTACGTAGGAACCTTCTTTAAGATGAAATAAGAAGCCTCCGGATTTCCTGAGAATTGTCAAGGTGAAGGAAATAGACAACAGTATATTCAGAATTATTTTAATCATGAGGGAATTCAACTAGAGTATGATAAGATTAACAAAAACGAGGGACTTCGATTCATTGGAAAAATATATTTAAACGCTTTGTTTGGAAAGTGGGCGAAAAGGTGTGATCTTCCGAACACAAAGGTTGTTACATCAACTCAGGGGTTTAATGAAATTGTCTGTTCTCCCCATCTGGAAATTCAACATGTAAATTTAATAGTGAGTAAACATCTTGTTATCTATCGGGATTTGGTATTGCGAAATACACCTTACGCACTCTGCAATGTCATGCTTGGAGCTTTTATTTCCTCATGGGCACGACTATGACTGTATGAAGCAATGAGTACTGTCCGTATAGTTCGTCTCCTGTACTGTGATACCGATAGTATTATCTACGTTCGACCTTGTGATGTACCTCCATTGCTCCCGCTTGGTGATTATCTTGGTCAGCTAAAGGATGAACTGCCTGCAGGGTGTGAAATGCGTAGATTCACTTCTGGGGAGCCCAAACATTACTGTTACGAGCTGAAGGAAATATCTACAGGGTCATGTAATCAAAACGCGTGGTATAACCCTGAATCAGCGATCACGAACGAAGATCACATATAAGGATATGTATAAGGTGGGAAAGGGAACGTATAAAGATAAACAAATCGTTACACCTAATCGTATCCTACGAAAAGCCGACTTTCGTGTCGTTTGTAAATATCAGGTGAAACTACGCTGTGTACAACAACACAAACGACGCAAATTAAATCCTACTGAGAGAAAACAATATATGACAGTTCCCTATGGATATCGAAGTTAGGAAAACATGGAATAAAACACATGCTTGTCTTGTTATCGGGATACTTATTTATTAGATACATGTGACATTGCTAGGGATTGAACCATAGTAAATGACTCATGACCATTACAATATCAGAGCACATGAATGACACTTAAATACATACATGTGTACAGTTTCACTTGTTCTCAGTACTTTACAAACCAGACTGATACTTGTGTATTGTTCAGCCCAGTGTATATCCAATGACACCAAATGTTCTTTACTGGGTGGACACTGTTCATTTGTAGCATAGTTTATATACAGCACCGATATTTCCTAATGAGTGCACACCATAATTAGCGATACGTTCGTTATATGTAGCAACACATTTCGTTTCCTTCAGGTGGGAAGACAACATTTTTGTACCCATGTTATATGTAATGAGAAAAAACAACTGTATTGTATTTACATGACAATAGACTTGGCATGTGATGGGTCTCATGTAGCAATCTATCATCTAACAATGTATCGAGGGAGGTACTACACTATGTAGTTTATATGAACTTGGTATCCTGTATGTTATGCCACAAGTTATTGCACTATGTTCTACGCAATGTCGAACGATATCCTGATCTTGTCATGTAGATCACATATGTGTAATAATATTGTAACTATTTGTCACTGTATGTATGTATAGCTCCTTGTAAATTGTACTCCAAGCACTGTATTTGTTAATTATACAATAAAGATCTTTTTCATTCCAAACGTTGTGTTTCATTTTTAATCCTGCTACAAAGTAGAAAGTGAAGCTCTATGTTTAAAGTCCTTTGTCCACAGCACATCGTAGATTGCCTGTACATGATCGTCATTAGCAATCATCTCCGTATAGGTACGCATAAAGTGCTCTACGGTAATGTCTTGCTCCGGATGCATTTTAAAGAGTATTGTAGAACGAATATGTATCGAAAAACGCCAACGTCTCCAGAACTTCATCTCGTACATCGTCCGCTGAAAGGTTGGTACAAGCATGTCCATCATCATCATCTTCAAGAGGAATACCCGCATAACAGTAAATGCAAGCGACCGAAATGAGGGCGTCTATTTATCAATAGCCTGCAGTATGCAATCACGTATGAATCGGAACAGCTACAAGCCGCCATCATGCTCGAAACTGAGTTCTATGCCTGTCGCCGAAGTTGCTTTATAGCAATTACCAATCAGCTTCCTTCATTGCACTTTGATTGTGTCTTATTGTTATCCAATGATATTACGATAAAATAATCAATAGCGAACGTGTGGTACATACAGGACCCCGATAGCGGCTCCTTAGTGTAAATCTTTTCCTTACTTGTAATTCTATTACTTTGTACTCATCGCTGGCGTTTGGGATGGTTGCGTCATCGAACCTTGTAGATTAACTCCAACACGTGTCGTACTTTTTATCCTCAACTAAAGTTGCAAGCGTCGTCGTCCTATGTTGGCTAGAAAACCTATCCTTGTTAGTTTGTACTGTTATTTACAAAAGTGCTATCCGATTCCCTTTCCCTGCTCGACCAATTACCAATCTATAAGCAAGATTATTTTCCTGAAGCTAGGTGCGCATCTGTGCCTGTTATTTGTATAATTCCATGTCCTACCTATCGATTGACCAAGTTTAAATTCTTATCTGTTTGTCAATTCCACTATTAACTATCAATATACGTGGTACAATAATACTCCGCTGTACTGGTCTGTTTGTGTGCTACAGACAGCTAGCCTATAATTACCTATTGCCTCTGACATTTATGTCGAATATTTGGATATGGAAATGTCCACTCACTTGGGTGTAGTTCCACTATTGCTACCTATTAGCTATGTTGGCTGGGTATTACTGTGTTCAATCTTTGGTAATAGTATTACATACACAGGTGGAGGGTCCAACTGATAATACATAACTGCTAATATAGTTTAGGAAGAGGTGCTGCTTTTATAATTTTCTCTATATTGTTCGTCAGTGTGCCGGACATTTTGACTTATCAATTGCGCCTTGGGACAAGCCAACCTCGCCTTAGCCTTATTACTGCTGTGTGAAATTATTAACATTGCACAACGGTTGTATTGATCACTTTTTAATCTACAGATTGAATATTATTCGTATTATTACGTTATAATATTATTATATTCACGTTGGATCTTTTTATTATCTAAATTGGAATATGACATTCTCAACGCAGGGATGCTAATTTAGTAATTATAGTATTAATGCACATTCCCACTAGGTCAGCTGTGATTTTCCACGTTTATGCTGTACAGGGATCCTTTGCTTACGACTACTACTGCAGATGCTACAATGAATTATCGCCATGTTGAACAACTTTATCCTGCGGGTTACCTATTCCCGCAATACGTTCTAAAACTGTCTTGTTTATTTTTATATACATTATCGTTTGAATTTCTACAATAGGTTCGTAAACATTGAAGATATATTGAATTTCACATTTCGTGCAGTTGTTTCCCCGATTTGATTTTACGACAGGTATGATGGGACATTTTTATCTTGGAGGGTGGGACAGCTTTTCGTACGTTCAGGAACACTTATTCTTAATTTCTGCTACATTCGCGCTTTTAATTTTCGGAATCGGTTAGTAAGCAATGAAAATACACTCCATTCTACACTCACTACCGTTTGGCGCTAGTGTACAATACAAAAACGCGTTATCATCATTGTCCTATGTTCTGTTAACTATGCTCGCCCTTTTCTATAAATTTGACATTAAATATATATCCGACTGACTATTGCAACAACATTCACAAAGGAAGAGGGCGTATTCACAGTTTGTTGGCAATATATCTAGAGGTTCCCGACCCATCAAACAGTTCTAAGCACAGCAACATTTTTTTTCGATATTTGTAATCTTTCATTGCTCAACTGCTGTTTACAAACATAAGATTAAAACTGCTTACTCCTTAAGAACACTATCGCCGTTATTTGTGGCTGGTTAGCATGCTATTTTTATAGAGTTACGAATATCCAACTTGCTGTTTATTAAAATAGAGCAACTAGTATTGAGGAGACTCAACCATGTTTTCAGCAAAGCGGACTTTATTTTGCACTGTTCCTATACAAATATTTTAATTTCTGACGTGCAACGTGCACTGCTGGTGGTCAGCGCAAAGAGTAAGGGGTAAGTATAACATCTACCAGTGTGGTGCTACTCGACGGCAGGCACAGCCAGCAATATCGAAACGCATTCGGAGAAATGTAAGGTTCAAACGATCTTACTACTATTAGGAAACGTATCCATATCTGTAGCGCATGTGCACCGGAAACGAAACAGTATTCAGCGACGCCAGTCGAACTAAACCAATCATAGCCGACATGAGTATAACGTCTTTGCTCCCTCTTCCTCCCAAGTTTTGTTTTCTATTACCTTTTTCCAAAAAATAATCTTTCTTTGTGAGACGGTATATAACCTGTTACTACATACCAATTTGGTTTGATAAAGCCCTCATCAAATTATAACGCAGTCAGCGGAATAAACCATCTTCCTTAATGGCCTCACACAAATCTTCTGAACACGTACCTTCGCGAGAAACATGATACAAGTCAAAAATTTGCTTTTTTCTTTTTTTAGTCGAAAAATAGTGAAAAAATGTATATGGCCCTATCCTGATATTACATAGTTATTCTTATTTATATGTTAATTGAAGTTTCACGAGGAGGACACTAGATGTCATTACTTTTGCTAGTGTAAAATTGAAGTGAGCAACTTTTTTGTATATGGAAAATTTGTTGTTTTTTTAATGTTATCAAATGCAGATGATTTTATTTCTTTAAAAGGTTATTTGTTTCAGAAAGAAAATTAATTTTATAAGCAAGTTATTATCTTATAAACTAATATGTATATCAGATGTATAATCACATGATGAATGTATATAGCTGATGTAGGGAACAGCATCTAGAGGTAGAGAGAGGGAGGTGTAGAGTTATTCTTTATATTTTTAATCCTCTGTTGAAATAAATATATTTTGAATTGTCGCCTTTCGTTTAGCTTGTGATAGTTAGACGTAGTGGAGAGCTTGGCTTTGGTCCTTGAATGTTGCTGAGAAGCACTAACAGGATCATAGCTTGGGTTTTCTACTATCTTCAGGTGTATGTCCCACTATGTGGAGTAGCTTTGGGGCACGCCTTAGCATTAGGTATTGTCTTCCCTACATCCAGGAACCAGAACATTGACCCTGATCAAGAATTTCATTAATCTACCGCACAGCGACAACGACGGAGCTAGCTACAAGGAGCAAATTATATAGAAGTAACGCTAGACCCGAAGGAGGTAGTCACGTTACAATATCTCTACTTTTATCGAGAAAATGTTCACAAGTATAACTTTAAAATTGTTCGGTAGAGGACACTTGTGTCATTTTTCCGTTAGGCACGCTACGTTTACCGTCTATCAGGAAATCTGTCACTTGTCAGTTGTTTCAAAGCCACTGTGGAATAAAGAACAACAAGTTCTCCAGAAAAGTGACATAATTGGAGTTGTGACGGTTTTGAAGAGAACTCTGTGTACTCAGACGTGTACTTACTCGTCAAGAATATTGACATATTTTGTTTTGTGACGTTTATCGTGATAAAAAACATCATTGTTGTGCTTGTGTTACACATTAACTAAAGTTTTTTTAGATTTGTGTCCCAAAGGTTTTACACGTATCACTTCTTTATTAGTGACTTCACTCTCTGGTAATTACTTCACGTCATGGCTTCTCGTAATGAGTTGATTTTAAGACTGGCCAAACAGGTACAGAAACAGTCCACAAATAGCTCTATTGGTTCCGATAATGAAGATAGTAATATGTTGTGGTCTGTAGTAACATACGCACCAGTAGAAGACAAAGTTGGAGCAACTGCACTACCGTGTACTCACGCAGCAACAATTTCAACTGTAAGTAGATTGTGTACGTCCACGACTGAAGTTTTGACTGATGAAAAACCCTGCTCGTCATTAAATAGAGGTAATACACAAGAAAATACTGTATGTGATATGGATGTCAGTGATTCTACCAATGAAGATTTTGATGATTCTGATGTTGACCCAAACTACTCTGCTTCAGAATGTGAAAGTAGCAGTACCGATACAAACTGTTCAGTGAGCAAAGAAACTTGTTTCTCGCAGCGGAAGAATGTGCAACCAAGAAAAGAGTGCTGCATTGTACATAACGGTGAATGTGGCCGCATTTTTACTAGTGACAACCAAATAGCAACAGATACTCAGCTCTCTGAAATTGTTGAAGGCAGTACGAAAAGGTGCAAGAGACACTCATCAGCACCAGATAAATGGTTAAAGAATGTAGCAAAGTCTTTTCGGAACAAAGGACAAGCTTATATTTCTTCCTTGAAAACAAAAAGCAATTTCCAAAAGAGGAAGTCAAACCACCCTGTGGTGCAAAATGCACATTAAAATGCTCCACAAAAATTAGTTTACAGACAAGACAAGACATTTTTACAAAATACTGGGAACTAGGTGATGTTGTGAGACAGCGTGACTTCATTGCTTCTAATATGCGGTGCATACAACCTCGTTATCGATACGCAACCCAAGACAGTAAGAGACATCTCAATAATGCCTTCTATTTTGAAATAGGTCAATCGATTAGAGTGTGCAAACAGTTTTTTAAATCTACCCTTGATATCAGTGACAGACCAATTGGAACTGTAATTGAGAAGAAGGAAAGCAAAGGAGGATTCATAGCAGAAGATCGCCGTGGGAAGCACAAAAATCATAAGACTGTGGAACACAATATCAAGGAAGACATTCGTAGACATATTGAGTCCATACCTAAAATAGAAAGCCATTATTTGAGGTCAAAATCAACTCGCCAGTTTATTGATGGCGGTAAAACTGTTGCTGACTTACACCGCGATTATGTCAAAGACTGCAAAAATCCTTCTGATGGAGATGTGCGCTCATATAGAAATTACGTAATGTATCACCGTATTTTTACCGAAGAGTTTAATATTTAATTCTTTAACCCAAAGAAAGACCAGTGTGACCTGTGTGAGGCAATTAAAACCGCTGACAACTCAGAGAAAGATGAACTAAGGATGAATCTCATATTATTGAAAAAGACTTATCTCGGGTTGAGAAAGCAACTGATAGAGAGAAAGTAACTGATAATTTTATTGTCGCGTGCTATGATCTACAAGCTGTTCTACCATGTCCAAAGGGTAATGTGTCTCTTTTATATTACAAATCAAAACTCAACACCTTTAACTTCACCATTGCTGAATTAAATAAGGATGCAGTTTGTTGTTATGTCTGGCATGAGGAAGAAGGCAATAGGGGTTCTTCTGAAATTAGATCGGGTGTGTTGAAGTTTATCGAGGAAAATGCAAAGAACAAAGAGAGCGACTTTGAGTTCATATTTTACTCAGACAATTGCTGCGGACAACAGAAAAACAAGTTCATGATATCAGCTTATGTGTACGCGGTTATCAAGTATCCTGTCAAGTCTATCACTCATAAGTTTCTTATTAAGGGCCACAGTCAAAATGAAGTAGTAAATGTCCATTCAGTCATAGAGAAGCAAATTAAGAGAGCATTGAAATCAGGACCAATATTTCATCCAGATCATTACGTTTCACTCATTCGAACTGCAAAGAAGAAGGGAAATCCGTACGAAGTATGTGAATTAAGTCACGCTGACTTTATGGATTTGAAACATTTAAGCGGACAGATTGGAACCAATTTCCAGAAAAACACTGACAAAGAAGATGTGAAAATGAGTGATTTGAAAATAATTTGTGTCGAGAAGAGTAACCCTTTTGTAATGAAATACAAAACAACTTATGATGACAGTGAGCCGTACCGGATGATTGCTGTACGAAAATCGCCTCAGTCAACAAGGAACATGATGTCATCCCCTCTCGACAGATGCTCAAACGTCTATCTCAAGCCATTATATAAGCAACGGCTTCAAATACCTGAAAAGAAGAAGGCTGACTTGTTAGAATTAGTCAAGAGGAAGATCATTCCTAGTTACTATGCTCAATGTTACAACAGTTTGTAGTCAAGAACATTAATCTCCTCGGCAAAGAATTAATCTCAATTCAATCCAAACGTTTTGTAATAGAGTGAATTATGTGTTCTTTTACTTAAAATAAGATAAATGCTTCTTTTTCTGGAAACACAAATACACTTGGGTTAAGTTTTAAGACTAAAAATAAGGACAGTTCTTGTAGCGAACTAGACACTTAAATTTCAGAATTCATTTTTTTACGACGTTGTAGCGTAATTTTATCACTTTTTCTATTCTACAATTTGTTACAAAGTGCATGCTTATGTTCAGTATTGAGTATTACATAATAAATTAGCAAGTTGAGGAAATTATTAATTTTAATTGTCCTTTCATTTTCAAATATGGCATCTCTCAAATTACTGAACAGTCGATAAATTGTTCAAGAAAAATGACACATCTCTAAATAGTATTTTTTATGATTTAATTACACAATTTAGGAAACACATACAAATAAAGCAATGTTGTCTCTTTACAGATATTCTAAAGTAATACAAAAAATTAAAAAATCACGCTTGTACTATAATTTTTGTGTGGTAGTACAAGCATTACTCATTTTGTAAACTTACTTTTTGCTCTCCTGTAAAATTACACTTTTCTTGCGAGGGTGCGTCAGTACATTTTTCTTTCCTTTCACTAACCAATGGATAGGAAACAGACCAAGTCACCCATCATCCCCTAGGGACCTCTGTGGGTGTATGTCTGCCTTCAGTAAGGAAAGGGGGTGACACACTACTTTAGTACTGTCGCAAGGTGGGATTATGATAATATCAAATGTCTCCTGTCTCGTTTAGACTTAATTCGAGTCATTGTAGTCTGTACACCATAAAAAATAGCAATGCTTCAATAGAAGATGCCGGCCTGCTCCAAATAGATTGTATTCTACTACGTGTGTTTATGTGTTTAGACATATGAGAGCATAAAAATTTTGTGTCTGCTAGTGCAACGAACCAACAAAAAACGAAGAAATAAATATGATTAAAAAGACACAAATCGTTAACAAACAATATAAACCAGTCTAAGCTGAAGATACATGACCAAAAAGGATAATAACGAACGAAAAATAACTAAAAAGAAGCAAAAAAATCAGTCTTTACAAATGGAAATACTGGCTCTCAGAGTTCTCTCGAAAAATCTGCTCCTTCTCTGTCTCTCCTCCTCTCTCTCTCTCTCTCTCTCTTTTTC
>JAGDQP010011295.1:2533-45945 GCA_022664845.1 Lepisma saccharinum
AGAAAGAAAGAAAGAAAGAAAGAAAGAAAGAAAGAAAGAAAGAAAGAAAGAAAGAAAGAAAGAAAGAAAGAAAGAAAGAAAGTGTGAGAAAGTGTACGTGTAAGGACAACCCCAGCCTCCGTGATCTAGTGTTTCGAATCGTTAAATTCGGATAAGAACTAGGAACGTAGTATGGGTTCGAGCCCCGCTCACGCCGGCTATCCTGACTAAGTTTTCAAGAATTTCTCTCGATACCAATGAAACCTAGAATCTAGATCCTGGCTGCTACCTTATCCCATGACAATAACACAATAATTGACGGGATTTAAGGCTGTGTAAAGGTCAAAAATTGAAATTCATTTACGGCCTTCAGGTAACCATAACTCAGGTCGCAATTGGGGGTGGGAAGAGGATGTAGGAAGAAAATTAGACAGGGCCTAGTTTCGAAGGTATTATTCCGGAATTAGCTTGATGTGACTAAGGAAAACTTACGGAATAACCTCAGTCAGGATAGCCAGGCGCTCAGTGGGATCGAACCCAGGACCTTCAAAATGAGAAGTCAACACTTTACCAACTGAGCTACTGCTGCTTGGTAAATAAGTCATACTGTTACATCAGTAATAGTGCATCCAGATCCAGATAACATAAATGTTCGGATTCTAAGAAAGGTCTATTAATTGAATTTAGCTTTCTCTTGTAAGAAAGATGACTCAACTCTCGTGGTATGGAATTGGCACTGACACAGGGAAGGCTATCAGGTTCAAGTCCTTCTACCCACCATACTGATTCCAGGTTCTCAAAGATTTCTCTTCGAGATTCACCAGGTGAATACCGGAACGGTACTTAGACTGAGACTCTGACTGATATGTTCCTCATCCCTACCTATAAGGAAGAGTGGTTGCTAAGGAATGTCATCCCTCAGGTCACAGGTGACACGACAGCACATGTAAAGATTTCTTTTAATAATGAAACATATCAAGTCGCAAATATAGAAAATATCGTCGGCTTACGAGGGAAACACATTAAGTAAAAAACAACATATGCGTAGTTTTAAGAAAACGAAATAGTAATTTGGAAACTAAAAACAATACTGGGAAAACAAATGTCATGATTATATTTTTATTCACACCATCTATTTATCAAGTATACAAGTTTATTTTGATGATATTTATGTATCGCTATGACAACTAATAAAAATAAAAATATACGTGGCTTTATGTATTTCCCAAATTGTTAATAAACACGCATTTATTGATGATCAACACTATTGTTCTTCACCATTTGAAAGAAGACATGCCTTTAGTCTAGAAAACCACATTAACTTAAAATCGCAAAATTTTAACCTATCATGTTCTACTTTTAAGGCGATGATATTTTATTAATTGTTCATGAAAGAATCGAAACACAACTAATCAACGCCAATGGAAGGCATGGATATTACCCGAAACTCGCAACCTGTAATCTGTCATATACTACTTCGACTTCGAAACACTTAATTGTTACTTTAATTACTCACTTTAATATGTTTGGTTTGGTAGAACTGGGGATAATAGCTTGCATAGTCAATAATCCTAAACGTTCTAATTCTGACGCAAATATCTTCAAACTTCTTTCAGTCTTGTATAATACCCTTAATATGAATAATGAAAATCTGAATTATATCTTGTTTAAAAAACTTAATTTCTAAATTACAAACTATTTTTTGATATGATGATCCACTCAGAGCCCAATTTCAAATAAATTGACATAAACTTTTCTTAGTAACAAGTCTCGTTTTATCGCAGCACATTTGAAGAATTTACACACTCTAAATGCCCCATGTACTACAAAGAACAATGTAATGACCATTTTCCTTGTGCTCTCAAAGGTGCTACTGATATGATTCAATTTTTTCTCTGTAGATATTTCTTGTTTTATAGTGGAAAAAATATCTCTTTTTGACACATAGGCTGCTTTCTGCAAGAAGTCTTCACTTATCTAGATGACTGGAACGGTATACGGGATATTTAATTTACGCATTTGTCCATAAGAAAAAACAACGTAATATTTTTTACATTCTCTTTGTTTCTGACTTCATCTCAGTATGCAGTGACGTCTATTCCACTTGCAAAGGCTGTCAAGAGAAATGCTGATGATTTGACGTTCTAGTGTTTCTGGTTGATGGAAATAATGTTATTGAATCCCTTGCTTAATGATGTTCCAAAAATGTTTGACGAAATTGAGATCAGGCAATATCGCTGATCATTGAAATAGAAGAAATAATCACCTAACTGCGCTTAAAGTAAGTTTAATAGCAGTGTCAAGTACAACGTGGTGTTTTATGGAAAATGTCCAATGTCACTAACGCGTTTATTTATTTAGACATTCATCTCAATTAGATAAGACTTGATCTGGGGTTCGCATTCGTATGGTAAATCTTTTCACGACTTCCACGTCATTCTAGACTTGTCTAGCAAGTTTGGTCTAAACCAGAAAAGGGTAAATTCAATACAGAAGTTCTTGAAAGACGCATAATATCCACAGGGATCTGACTTAGTATCCAGCTCAGAAATCAAACAATTCCGGGATAGAGGCCCGATTTATCATAGGCATATAATGTTCTAAAAAAAACGTTTTTTGAAATTTTTAAAAATAAAAAACATCGTTCTTTTTCATGGTATTTTTTTAAATTCCTTTTTTTACACAGCTACTATTTAATGTTTTATGCTGCAGATAATCAATGTAATCAGCAGAATTGGGAACACAACCAATTTACTATTGCTTTTCTTGCAGCGTTACGAGGCAAATGATGGGATTATTTATGTATTCACTGCCACATTGCTATGCTTCATATATATCTTCACCCTGAGAAACATAAGGAATTAACTAAGGACATGCGGACTGAATTTCTTTGGCGTAGTTTGTAATATAATACTAATAAATCTCCAGGAAACTGAAGAAATATTTTGAATTATAGGAAGAATTGAAGTTCCTACAGATAATACAACTTCGAAGACATCTTTACTGTAAACTGAACTCGTACCGAAATATGCTCTCATCCCGTATACAATACGTTAATTTCTAATCAAGGAATATATCTATTTTTATCATAATTACCGTCTCCATAAATCAACTATCTTTAGCTAAAAATCCCGAGACATAGCCTGCTTTTATTCAAGGGAAGAGATAAATGTTTGCATCTACTAGTACATTGTGTTTCACTATAAAAACTAAGGGGCATAGATCCCTCATGCTTCTGGCTCCAAGTCTCGCCCATACTGTGAAAATATATAAACAGACAGTGTAACAAAAAATATTTTACGTTATATGCACATTTAAAAGGAATTGTACACATCCATACTCTTGTAAACAAGCAACTACGTATACGTTTCTTCTAATGAGTCTGTTGCAATAGGGTTCTGAGAAGAATTATTTCAAATTATATCATAACGTAGCCACACCCCGCGGTTCCCCCGCGCTTTTTTGAAAGTATAGTAATAGATATCGTCACGTAAAAGTATGGGGGGTCATTAAAAACAATAATTTTAAAATAGGGTAGTCAGGGAACAACCACAGTATGTTTCGATTGTGTCGAATATGTATACTCAAAGTTCGGTGCAGATACGTAGAACTGTATGGAAGTAGTAAATACGAATAAGGATAAAATTGACTATATGGGTGCTAACAGCAATATGGCTTACACCCGTCCCGAGGAAGTAGTAAATATTTAATGTTTAAAAATGATTGGAAACATTGTCAACTGTGGGACCTGAAGTACATCTATGGCGCGTGGCAGTATGTAAATACGTTTGGTCAACGATAAGTTCAACGATATGGAAGCAATTTAAAATTTTATTTTTGAAATTGGTTGCAACACTGACAACTGCGGCGCCGGAAGTACCCACATGAACTGTCTCAGTACCTAATGTACATACCAAATTTGGTGTAAATCAATGCGGATAGGTCCAATGGTAACAAATATGAAATTAGAATTTTTTTTAATCGTTTAGCAACACTGACAAACTACGACACGTGAAGTGTATGTATGACCTGTCCCAGTACCTAATGAACATGCATGTCAAATTTGGTGTAAATCAGTGCACAAATATAGATTTGTATTAATAATGGTATTTCTATAAGTTGAATTTTACAATAGGCTGTCAGACCAGGAGAACTTTCCTCTCTTGTGTTGAATGATTTTTAAGCTAAATCTGGGGCAGATACAGTATGTAGAATTTTTAAAAAATGATGTTTAAAAAAGTTGGCAACTCTGAGAACTGGAGAAACTGGGATATCTCACATATACCAAAATATATTTGTAATCTTACAATATCTAGAGTTTAATTTATGTTGCATTTCTTCTTCATTACGGTATCTATATAAAAGTAATTCTTACTTGGTAGCAGTATTACAAATTGCTGCCTTGAAAAAAATCAAAGGTTTATGTTTTTTTTTACATAACTGGAAGTTTTAGATATACTTCCTACTACTACTACTACTACTTAGATATTACTATTATTACTACATTACTATGGACACAGGACTAAATTTCTCATGAATTTTCAAGCTCCAGATTGGGAACTTTCGAAATGCATATCTGGATGGTAATGGGATGAAACAACTCTGATTTCGTGATCTTCCTTAAAACTAACATAACTAATTTTCACCATAAAAAATTATTCCGGGAATTCGTTCGAAGAAGCAGAATGGTGTAATTGCTATTATGTTCCAGTACACGTACGCGAAATAGAAAAAGGAGTGTTGGAAATCCTGAAGTATGTGAGAAAAAATATTTATTATCAGTTTTGCATTCAAGGATAATAATATCTGTACTAGCATCATTCTTGTCCAAATCAATTGAGTAGACTACACAAACTTCAAAGAATTGGAAAGCTATTCTCTGTGATACGCTATGAGCAAATGGAATACCTATATGTTGATAAATGACAATATTGTTTAGAGATAAACTTTTCGAAAACCAAACTTGCTTCATATTTTATGGATCCACGTTCCAGATTTCCAACCACACTTTCGTTCCATAATTATTCTCCCGGTACACCAGCAAGCCTCATCTGAAGTACAAGAGTGTAAATACAGAAGTAACAGGTAAGAAATAAGTGTTATATTAATACGAGAAATATTTAAAGTGAAATTTACCTTTGCAAAGAAGGTAGTAGAAGGTATTTGCAAACTACATCGTTGCTGGGACAGCGTTTTGGACTATTCGGAAATAACGAAAAATAGGGACTTCATGATAATAACTTCTGGCGTTAATATCCTGCGTGTCATGAACTTCGTGACGCGTTTCCGAACATGCCCAATATACAAAAGTGTCGACTATAACTACCACATGAACAAAATATGGACATGTCTTAATCTTTTACAAAAAATCTATCTTATTGGCTACTTACAAGATCTGGAAGATGAGGCTTCATGATTGCACCTTAGAACCTAACTGATATCTGTCTTTCCCAAAGTTTGATATTTCAATTCGACAGTAGATTAATACTGAATCCCGCGCGTGGTCTAAGGAGCTTTTATAAATTGCCACAGAGAAACTAGAACGTTCTTAAGAGGCACCGCCAAGAAAACGAGAGTGTGAGAGATTTGTTCATCTGCTCTCTAGAAAGTTTTATTTTGGTTCAGGTTGGTATGTCACGATACAGCCTTCAACCAAGAGATAATTCCTCTTCCCTGAGAGAAGCGCGTGTGCAATCAACGGCGCTATTTTTAAGTTCGAGCGTGAGCCTGCCTACACAAGTTGTTTTGCTTTTAATTTCACCTGTAATCTTTAACACAAGTAGTTCCTGTACACTGGTCTATGCTATTACGACGAGTCACTGAAGTTATTCCACCAGATGTTTTATACTAACTCCGAAACTTGTAAAATATGGAAGAACAGTTGCTTTCTAGTGTCCTCCGTCAGTTCATAATATTGCTCCCCTCCCCTGTTTCGCTCTCCCCATTAAATATATTTTAACTTAGTATGTCTAATTATATTAAAGTTGTATAATATGAAAAACAGTTACTATTATTTTTGTTTTAATTAACCTTAAATTTGACCATTGCAAACGAATTAGTATGTCATAGAAAAGAGCTGAAAAAGAGATGAAAATATGTTTGCCCGAACAAATTTTCTCCTTGAGTCTTTTCTGCTTTCCATCCTAAAATTACTCACCAATCCTTTTCACTTCCCTTTAATTTCGGGCTCTCTGGGTATAAATGTTTACCAATGACATTAGTTCATTTTTAAATAATTTTGTTTCCAGTCACTATTTTCTGTAACGAAAAGTAAGATGATTCACCTGAGTTCTGAGTCAATAGCAAAATCTTATTTTTTTATATATATATTATAAGGGATAGCTAAATTCAAAATATGTATTCAATTATTTAGTAATTATTTTGGTACTTGTTAACATCTCTCACAGTTAAAAATACATAAGCTTCCGTGTTGGTTATTCAAACTGACATGCACTTCCAAAGATGGAGCTTTATATAACGACTTCCTGACCCTATAGACCATAAATATCTCACTCCGATTACTAACTAAACTAATACCCAAGAAATTAAAGACTAATATTTTTGAAAAGAACACAAGAAAATAACAATATTATTATTTTACCATTATCCATAGTGTACGTTTAAGAACAAGTTTGGCTTTATTTATGTCCACCTGTAAATACCAATCACCATTCTTCGCCACTGTAGATTTGAAGAAGCAGCGCTAGACATGCCTGATTAAACAATATTCGTTTAACTTTTCAGCAATGGATCGCAACCAGAAGTACAAACAAGGACATTTAGAGATACATGAAATATAATCGAATAATAGTGGGGGAAAGGAGAAAATATAGGTGAAATATATTTTAAAACATATTGAAGCATGCTATTTATTAATAAATAAAAGTAACAAATATATAGTTTCCTTTATGGGTATAACTTTAGCTTGAAACGGGCATTCAATTTTTGAATCGGGGTTTTGAGGGTTTTACAAATCGTCTCATTGCAATAATATATTATAATGATACAGATTTTATTTACTAATAATAATTAGGTTAGAGTAGATTACGTTAGTTCAAGTTCTGAAACGAAAGCCCGACGCATACTAGAGAATTGCCTTTTTACGTAATCTGAAATTATTTGGACTTTTGTATATTTTTATAGTTTTTAATGCATATATAAATAAATAACACTAGTTGTTCATTTTATTCATTTACTTTTAACCCCATTATTGAGCTATTTATTTAAGAGTTGTTTTATAGATTTGAAATTACACAAACTAGCTATATTTGTTATAAACTTTCTGCTAATATGAACGGTAATCCAATTTATGAAAATCGGATACTAAGAGATACATAAATGAAAAAGTGTTGAGAACCACTTCCTTATAGAATCAAAGAAACGAGGGAACAGCGCGACTCAAAGTGATCAATTCTTGAAATAACTCCTGTGCCGTCTGTATTTCAATTGCGAAAATCTACCACAATCTTTAATAATTGAAGGGTACAGGGAAAGAAGGGGGAAGGTGCTTTAAAGGTAATTTCTCGTAAAACTCCTTTTATAAAGTTCAACTCTTCCATTTGCTCCCACTTGTTTCACATTCTTAAAACCACTAAAACTGGGTTATTTATTTACCTTTTGGATTGAAACTTTCTGAACAGCTAGCTGTCATTGTGTAGTACTTGTTACGAGTGCAAACTCATTTTTTTTACAGTGCACCTTCCCCTTCTTTCCCTGTACGCTTCAATTTTATAATTTACCACCTTTCACTTACATTAATTCGTTTTCTTTTCTTACCATAATTAATAACTCTATGATTACGAAAAATTAATAATAACAAACTTACCACACTTCAACATAATATGTAATATCTTAGCCTGACAAGACAGACAATATAATCTGAAACTAATGTTAAAATCGGAGCTTAGTGCTACTGCTCAGAATTTGATAGAAGGTGTGTACTCGTAATATTTCTTTGTTACAGTATATTCGGTTAATTTTTCAGTAGTTTAGAATATAGTTGGCAACGCTGTGTTCGTTAACGTGTCTGAATAAAACATTGTGTTGGTTGTGTAACTCTTTGGCAAAAGATTCTTCACTTTCTTTACGTGCTACCTTCAATGCGATGGACTGGAAAGTTCTATTCACATGTTGCCAAGAACACGTAAACTATAACTATACTGCTTAAGGGAATGTTTCACTATCAAGATCCCTGATAAAAATCATTAGGAATTCTTGGGACTTTTACGTCATTTACCAGGATTTTCAGTTAGAAGTGGTGTAAAGTCAAAATTGGCGGGGTGTGCGTAGAGTTTTGTTTCTAATCATTTTTTTTAAGCGTAAAAATGTTAAAGCTGGTGGTGGGCTCGAGAAATTCGTTCCCAAAACTGATCAGTTTTAAAGCTACTAAAGTTTAACACTAATTATTCGTGTTATGTCAGCAGCAACCAAAAGCACATTAAAGTGAATCTACGCGTGCTTACAATATTGAAGACATTTTTAAAAAAATCACAATTACAACTATTTCATTAGAAAAATATCTGCGGTGTCATTTACGTGTAGCAGAGACCGTGATTTCAGAGAGAAAGTGATGACATTCGCAGCCTATACACAAATATTCAGATGTCAAAAATTAAAATCATTACCAAACTTTGTGTATTAATCTAGCAACACTACTACACTTTTTCTCCTAGAACCTACCGTCCAATAGGAAAGGTCAATTAATGAATGAGGTCTGACGTGCGGAGTCTACTACAAAAATTATTGTAACCATTTTCTAGTAAATCCATCGTGGTGTAACTAGAAAAGCGTTAGCTTTTCATGCGAAAACCCCGTGGTTCGAATCCTGGTCATCATAGGAAACTCTTCTGTAGTACATGTGACAAATGTTATGTTTTGTAACATGATCTTGACATGTAAAATGAATGGGTAAAGAGTAGAGTAGATATACAGTTTTAACACAATGAAGACAAATGCAACTATTAATGTACCAGTCAGAGCTCCAATGGGTCATTCGAGTCAGGTTTGGGACCGTGTCACAAGGTAAATGCTTGAGGCCCGGATTGATGTGGTGAAAATAAAACAACAAAAGTCTATTATTGTTGTTACTGTACAATACAGTACAATTACGAAAAAATCGAATTTTTTTTGCTAATACCACTCCAGTTCCAAAATGTTTGAGAAATAATTGTCGGTTTTGCAGTTTACTTGAAGTTCGAGCTTTGGGAACATAAATATTCATTCCGTCTATTTATCGGGATAAATATGTAAAGAATAAATCTATTTTTTTTTTTTTTTTTGAGTGCCAAAGAACGTATAATTAAATAACTGAATATTTTGCCACAGATCAGCAAAATAATTTCGCGGATTTGCTTGAGGTTCCCAAAAATGAATCGGTACGAAAACATTTCTCAATCTGTAAATAATAATAATAATAATAATAATAATGGATGCTTTATTTTCGTACTATGAGCAGCTTGTATGCCAATACAGCACTCCTCAGGGATACGTTGTTACATAAATACAATTATTTGAGTATGATACAATTAATAAAAATAAATATATCAGCTTAGAATTTAGTACAGCTGATGTTACCAATATTGACAATATCCTAAGGTTCCAAATTACACATATAAATCCAATTTAAGAGGTTATTAAAATATAATCTCATTAGATACAAACTGTAAAGCATGATTCTAAAGTCACTTTAGTATAAAAATGGAAAGTGCATTTATAATGAATGATTAAGAAATAAGAGTATATTATAATTAAAACAATTTGTTATTATACGAAAAATGTTATATTACTCTCATATTCAGGGCCTGTCATTTTTTTTGCAAAATAGTTGTAGTTACCTATTATTCGTGCTAAAATATTTTTATTACTTTCTAAGTTGATTAGAAAATTGTAATTCCTAAATTTATGTGTTGGCACAACAAAAGCAATCTTCCCTAATAAAAATGAGCTGTGAATTTTAATAGTTAAAATATTTTCAATTAATTGCTTATCAGTATTTTGTCTTCTGTTGTACAAAGGTTGAAGTCCAAGAAAATTACACCAATATTCGTAACGATACTGATAATATGGTAACCCAAACTTGAAACATAAAATTCTAATAAAGAATTTTTGAATTGATTCCAGTTTTACCTTGTTGGTTACGGTGTATTGGTACCAAAGTACTATTCCAAATTCAAGTTTCACTCTAACAAGCACTTTTTATAATAAACTGTACGTGTGTAGTCTTGTTAGTTCGCCCCATTGATTGAATATACAGCCTATATTTCTCTTTGACTCTTGCGTTAAAATCTCTATGTATTCATTAAATTTACCTTTAGGGTCAAATTTGATACGTAGATCTTTGATAGTTTGCACTCTATTTATAACGGTACCCTTTATACAGTAAACACTTGGAATGTAATTCGTTTTTCTGGTATAGCTGATAGCATTTGTTTTCTTCGTATTTATTTCCATTTTGTTATTATGACACCATTCAGCTATCGCATTAACATCTTACTGTATCTTACTGTCATTACAATTTGTAATTTTACCAAGTAGTTTTAAGTCATCAGCATAAAGTAGAGATGTAGTATAATTTACCCTGTTGCATAGATTGATGATGAATATATTAAATAATATAGGGCCGAGTGGCGATCCTTGTGGAATACCGTTGCCTATTTTAGCTAAAGTAGGTAGATTTTTATTGACCTTAACTTGATAAGACCTGCCATTCAAATATGACTTAAACCACCTTATGTACAAAGGGGACAACCCTATATTTCTTAACTTGTTTAGTAGAATCGAATGATGAACAGAATCAAAGGTCTTTGCAAAAGCGACATATATTACGTCACATTGTGAATTACTATTACTACACCCTTGTATCTGGATAGTTGCGTGGCTTAAATTTGTGACTGTAGATTTACCTGGTAAGAACCCATATTCATTATCATGAAATAATTATTTCCAATTAAAGTTTAAATGCTCATCTATTATGGCTTCGAATACCCTTGCACATCCACTGAGAAGCGCAATGGGCCTATAGTTTTTCAATTTAGATCTGTTACCTGACTTATGAATAGGTACTATTATTATTTTTTTCCATATTTCCGGGCAATACCCCTATTGTAAATATTTATTGAAAACACGTACTAATATTGGTGCTAAGTAATCACCACAGGCTTTTATAATATAGTTTGGTATTTTGTCAGGCCCAATACTAGAATTTGCTTTCAGTTTTTTTTATATGCTTAACTACATCTTCATTCGTAATAACAGGTATGTCAATATTGTTTAGGTAAATACAATTATCTACCCCACTTTCTTGGTGTGTACTGTTTAAATTGAAGTTTTTGAGGAAGTTTTGAAAGTTTCAGCAATTTCTGAGGTAGCAGTAATAAAATTCTTATTGATATGCAAGTGAGTTATACCTTTGAATCTTTTAGCTCTATTGTACTGTAACCAGAAAAATCTTGAATCGCCCCTTAAACTATTTTCTAGGTCTGAAAAGTAGTTATTTCTAGCAATTTTGTACATCTTTTACTTGTCGCCTTTCGGAAGCATACATATTATACTAGACTCGCAATCCAGTTTGTTTGAATTTTACATAGTATCTCGCTTTTTTATTTATGTCTTTTTAACTCTTTAATCACCCAGGGAATCTCTATACACACTTTTGGTTTCATTTGCCGGTATTTTTGGTACATTCTTATCTAGACTATTGTATGTATGACAGTACAAACAATCTGTAAGTCCTTGTTTGTGTCTCATAACTGAAGTTTTTATTTAACGTTGTAAAGTCTTTCACTATTTCATTATAATTGGCTCTGGAAAACCAGTATTCATGTGGAGCGCCTCCCATGTACCCATTCTTATCATTAAAACTTACATTATTTTAAAAAAATAAAAAAATAAAAGGCGGATGGTAATTATCCACTTTTATTAATGGTTGCACCTTTGTATATAACTTACCAGTTTGTATATTGGTTAAAAGAACATCTAAAACTCTAGTATTATCATACGATATATATGAATCGTTCACCTGAATTAAATTAGAAGCCCAGGCAAGTTCCATGAGGATTTCTGTTTTTGTTTTTTTCTTTGCATAATGTTTTGTAGTAGTTATAATACCAGAGATCCTGGTCTGTTGTTTCACTCGAATCATCAAGCTGGTCCGTTATACACAGCATTTGAAATAGGACGATACAATGCCATAACTTTAAAATTATGATTTCGAGATTAAAGTAACATGAGTTGCCCGCAATTACCTCTATCTAAAAGCGGTACTGGACTGACTACTGATGCTGCAAAAAAAATTCATGAATATATGAAGCCACGAAGCGAAGAGGACACTTAATCTCGTTTGTCCGCTTCCAGTCTAAACCAGTATGAACCAAATTTTCAGTTCTAACTCAGCTTTTTGCGTTTGATATCGCTGTGTGGTCCGTTTTTTATTTATGTCTTATTTCTTGACAAAAAGTATACATTATTTGTAGTATTTTCTATTACATGCAGAGTACGGTATACTATTATATGAATAACTAAGCGGGAAGGGCGTAATCCATAGTGCTGTTGCCGCCCATACAATTCATTTTATCTTATCTTATGAATAACTAGGAAATTAAAACTAAAGTAAAAAAAACGGGCCACACAGCGATATTCTGCGTATAAAATTGAGTTAAAACTGAAAATTTGGTCCACATTGGATTAGGTTGGCAGTTGACATACGAGTTTAAATATTTGCTCTGGCGTCTATCTTACTACACTAAGCAGTCACTCCAGTATAGTTACGTAGGGCTTTAGAGTCGCTCATACGCATACACGCTCACAAACACACACACGCTCTCTCTCTCTCTCTCTCTCTCTCTCACACACACACACACACACACATAGAGAGAGAGAGAGAGAGAGAGAAACTGCGAGTAAATTATGGGGAATAGTAGACGGCTTTCTGCAACCTGGGTGGAGGTATTGCGCGCCTGCCACGTTCTGGAAGCAATTGAAAGCTAAGGAGGGGAGAAATGAGTAGAAAATATCGTTCGGCTTACTGGTTCCCCGCAAATTCCCAATCCCTATGCTAATTGGTATTAGAAATATCAGTCGAAGGGGAAGCCTCTGTAGCGAGTTGGGCTTTAAAAGAGGTGCGGTCGAATTACAACACCAAGATTAAACTGTGAACTTGTGAAATGATTTTTTCACTTCTTATAAGGAAACTATGGCTTTTTTGAACACGGAGGGATAGAATACATTACATTGAAATAAAAATTAAATAATTTAAGAATATATGTGTTGTGTAACGCGGTAACAAAGATACAGACCGCCACTTCTCATACCTATACTGAAATACGTATATAATATAGAACATTCTATAAATATTGTTCACGTCACTTTGAGGTTAACTAAGAAATTACAACATATTGTTAAGTAATATTAATGTTAATTAAATTTTTACTACAAAGGGCTCAATATGGATTATTATTTATAATTTTCGTGAGCCCCCACGACTTGATTTAGCCCCCGAATAAAATATTCTGGAAGAAACACTGCTTAAGGGTGACTTTTATTCCCACTGAGGCTCCCTTCCTAAACCCTAATAGCACATGACATTGTACGTCCATATGATATACTAGTACGTCTATGACCATGAACATACTGGACATGATATGGACGTGTACAAAATGGACATTGTCAGAGCCATAGGAGGCTATGTCAGAGCCCAATGGAAAAAGTTTGTTTGATTGTGTGTAATATGCCCAGGAAGTGGATGCCAATTGAGGTGACATTGTTGACGTCCATTGTACGTCAAGAAAATTGATGCCTATGTGAAGGACATTGTGGACGTCCAATGGTTATCCTGAAATTGGAATTAATTGTGAACTTGAAAATAGATATCCATTGTTAAACTTTACGTTTAACTGAATATGTACTACTATGAGAGTAAGAATTATGCCATTGAAATAACAGGACAAATCATTTGGGCCGAACTAAATCTCAATCTGTGGCTTTAACAGAAATCCAGTTCTTATGCGGATAAAATCGATATCTTCAACTAAAAATGTGTAGTCTTCCTGATTACAGTTCCTTCTATGATATACAATGTTTTCAGGGTTGAGAGTAGTCACCGGGTTATTCGGGTCAAGTTTTGAACCTAGGCCCCGAGCCTAGGCACCAGACCCGACGACCCGATTTATACCCAGTAACCCGGAGCACAAAGCAGTGTTTTAATTATTTCCAACGTTTAAAGTGGATGAAAGTTCTTACCGGAACGGCATTATTATTTACAAAAAAATTAATCATTATGGAAATTTTGTAGGATTTCTATACGCCTTTATCCCAACATCCTGAATAGTTATAATAGTGATTACGTACTATTCAACTCTACATTAATATTTTTAAAGATAGTAACTACAAGGTACTGATAATTCAAATTGTATCTAAGTGGTATGATAGCAATTAATTCATACAGATCATTGTGAATCTCTTTAAAACCAGTATCTTTAATTTAATTACACGATACTTCAATTAGAATATAATTCTTGGTACTTGCTTAATAATTGTATTTACAAGCGTCACTGTAACACAAAACACTTTCTTCTCCACTAGTTTTCACATTGAATTGTGCGCATCATTTTCTAGCTTACATTACTTTGACGCAGGATTTCACGTTTTGACTGTAAGACCCACGACTGATACGAACATGAGATCAGATAGATGTTTCACATTCATTCCTTTTCTAATGTCAGTTAATGTTAGACTAATTTGACTCGATCCCTCTCTCACAATCTGCTGCGCTCACAGGTAAAATATTTACTGGAAATACTAACTTCGCCAGTTACCTGCGAATTTCTCGACCACACCTCTATAAAATCATATCATCAGAATTCGGTTCGGTTCGTTTGAACGTATCACTTTCTCCGTATCTCACATTGCTGGTTGATTTCAAATCCATGTCTGACAAGGAACACTCGACAGGTGTCACAGCCCGATTTTGATGAAAATTCGTATGTAAATACAGTGCCTAGGTAAACCTTCACGTTCAAAATTATAGGTGTTGCCGTCAACAAATAACGACAGGGGAACCCAAGAAAGATGGAACGTAGAGAGCAAGTAAATCGAATACAGAGTACGGAAAATGCCTCTTCTTTTACGTATAAACTGTTACATATATTTAAAGCAAATGGCTATTAATGGATCTTGGACAGGAGGTGATACATGCTGGATGGTATGGCGACAATGACCGCCATCTAGAAAGCGGTCATCTTGACTATGCTTCATTTTTTTAAATATTAATTGGGTCATCTGACAGACATATCAATCTATCCTGGAATGTTCCAAGAAACCCAATGACGAAGTCAACTGAAGGGTAAGGGACTAAGGGGAATGTTCATTTCTGGGCATTTTCGGGTTCTGTGCTTTTTCTGTTGGTGAAACGTCCTACTATTGAATGGAATATTTCTTCCGTGCTGAAATGTAGAACTGTCCATGGAAAATGCGGCAAAAGGATTGGCGAACTAATTGCTTTGTAAAGGATTTCAACATTAAAACTAGTTTATCTCGGAAAAGCATTTCTGTGACATTTCCCCTTACCTTTCAATTTTGGCATAACTCTAATCCTGTACGACAAAATGGCACTTGAAATTGACCTGGAGAATGTGTTAGCCGAATGATGAAAACAAGTTTTTGTTGAGACAGTTGTAGGAACGAAAACCAAACGGCTACATAAGAAGTACTGTTATGTTGGAAAATATTATCCTCATGACCGCAACATGAAGTGCACTATAACGTTTTAAATACACTAACGGAAGATGAAGTCCGAATTTCAAGGTGTAATCCTACGTGAAAGTGACCTTCTCCAGGTCAATTTCAAATGTCATTTTGTCGTACAGGATTAGAGTTATGTCATAATTGACTTCATCATTAGCTTTCTTGGAACATTCCAGCACAGATTGATACATCACATGACCCAATTAATATTTAAAAATTTTGAAGCATAGTCAAGATAGCCGCTTTCAAGATGGCGGTCATTGTCGCCATATATTCAGCATGTATCACTTTCTATCCAATATCCATTAATAGCCATTTGTTTTCAATATATGTAACAGTTTATAAAAGAAAAGGTGTTTCCCGCACTCTGTATTCGATTTACTCGCTCTCTACGTTCCATCTTTCTCGGATTTCCTGTCGTTAATTTTTGACGGCAGCGCCTACAATTTTGGCTGTGAATGTTTTGCCTATTCACTGTACCTACACTTTCATCAAAATCGGACTCTGACACCTGGCGAGTGTTTCTTGTGAGTTCAAGACAGGAATTTCATCCAGCAGTTGCAGGTAAGATGTTCGACTTGTTTCTATTACCCCGGCCCTGTACTGCCTTTTTCGTTGAAGTCAATTCACTTGAGCTGGAATGAACTGGTTAGGATTTATTGTGTTCTTCTCAACCATTACAAGTTCAGCTCTTCTGAAGAGTATAGTTCGATTGGCAGAATAGCAGGTTGTTAATGTAATCCTAGATATGATTTCAGGCTCGTGATGCTGACAGTTTTTTTTTAATTTATCTTTAAGTTTCTGGATAGAATACATTGCTAATAGTTGCTACTGTGAAATATTTCATTTCTTCGAAAGCGTCGCGCATAAGTTGAACATTTTCTACAAATTCTGTGTATAAAATGTTACCAAAGCTTCTAATCTCGCTCTTCCACGCCAATCTCTAGAGGTGTTCACTAAAACTTCAAGAAATTATTAATGCAATGATTGAAAGTCATTCTACACCGCAGACACTAGACGCATCCCAATGATAAACTGAAAGTATTTTACCATTATTTTTCAGTATCATTTCATTCTGGACAGCACATAATTCTAGCTGACACTGGTTTCTCGGGGATTGATTGTAAAGTGCCTACAATTTAAAAAAAATGTTTACACCTGCTGTGGATTCAGTCACATTACTGCAAGTTCCAAACAATGTTAATACAATATCATATAATTAAATCTGGAAAATGTTTTAACAACATGACACACTCCAGCACTTGATTCTAGCATGACACTACATCCGTCTGTACACTCTCCCATTCAGGGTTTTGCCAACCAACATTTGCTGAAGTCATTTCTCCCAAGATATTTAATACTGCTTCGACAGGCCTCAGTATTGGTTTCTAAAAGTTCTACCATTTCCGAGAAAAATGTGATTACTTATGGTTTGTCGTATATGCAGACCCTTACATATATTATCAGTGTTGATTTTTTTCGGAAACTGATGTAGGCCTACTTTTGTCAGTTTTTCTGGAAAATATTTTCACATGGAAAGTAAGGAAGAACATTTACAGGTAAGTTATTAGTAATTCTTACTATTCGAAGGGAAACACGTGGCTCACAAATTATTCTTACAGGATAATTCCGTTTCGGCTCACTTTAAACATTGATTATTTCCTTGCGTTTGAACAGTGTTATTTTTTTCAGGGTTGGCCAGGATCAGAGATGTTACCCCCAGAGCACGAAAACTACGACTGCGAAATTCCGAGTTAATACCTGGTAACAAGTTTAATATAAAGTGGTTTCGGGTTTTCTAATAACTCCCTTCGTAAGAATCACTGAATAAGTGTCTCTAACCAGCAACGTCCGAATCATGACAAGGGCACGTTAGCATTAAACCATTTCAGTAAAATTTAATTATTGGATTCAGAATCAGTAATGAAACAAATTCATATGATGAAAAAAATCAAGCGAATGAAATAATACAAAGCCATTTAAATGTTCCTTTACAATTCAATTAATAAGATGTTCATTTATTGAATTTTCCTTTCATATGCCATTTAATGACTTTTTCTTCTTTCCTTTTTCATAGTTTTAATTCAAGGCAGTAAAATCATGCTCCATACGATCTGTCAGTTTTAATTAAAAATTCAGGCAACGCCCACATGCTCAAGGCTTGGGGAAAGCGCTAACAGAAGCTAACACGCTATTCTATTTCTAACCAGGTTATTGTTGGCGTGTGCTAGTATGTATATGAAGTGTATTAGTGTGAGAAAGAAAGGAACTAAAACAAATACCTGTGTGTGCTTGTTCCCAACGAAGAAATAAAGGATTAAATTAAAGTATCTTTCGTTTTTGTTCAATGATATTGTTAAAATTTTCTATTTTAGAAACATATAGGGAGCCTATCATCAGCCAAAAGATTGAGAAAATTCAGCTATAGGAATGTAAAAATATAAAATAATACCAGAAGAATAAAATCATACAGCGAGTTCAACAACAGACAAAACAAGGCACTAATAGCCTAAGATTTCTTTGACACTATCAAAACAAAACTGTAAGTCGAGAAATTTATGCAAGTGTTACACATAAAGTATGCTCTGTACGTATGATGTATTAAGAAACGTTACAGAACGATTAGTACTAACTCATCAAGTCAAACTGTAACCACCGAGCGGCCGAGGCTCAGAGTGGTAGAGCGTTGACTTAGCATTCGGGACATCGTCGGTTCAACCCCAGCGGCTGAGAATCCTTACTGAAGTTTTTCCTCATTCACCCCAGGTACAGGTACATGCTGAGGACTGGTCGACACCTTCCTCCTTCTTTTCTCCTTTCCTGTCCTGGATTGAGACTTAGATGACGAAAGACCATAAATAAAATTCTAATTAAAAAATTCGAACTCTAACCTTAATCTCTCTTATTTATCTATCTCAAAAACGAGGCAGATTTCTATCCATGTTGAAAATAAGCTTTTTTTACTTACTTCGGAGTACGTATAATAACCATGTCAAAATGTGTGTCCGTAATTCTAAATCACCCTGTATCTGTTTGTTTCACATCAACGGGCTTACTGAACAACCAGCGGGCGCTGGTAGAGCGTTGGCTTAGCAATCAGATAGTTCCTGGGAACAGTTCCAGATAAGAGACCATTCAACTCGACAGGTTTTCCAGGGTTCTTCCTTAGTCACACCAAGCAAATGCCGGGCTTGTATACTCAAAGTAGACCCTGGTCGACTTCCTTCCAGTATCCTCTCGCCTGTTCTATCTGGACCTGAGAAAAGTTGCCTAAATATAATAAATAAATTAAAATTTAATAGCACTAAATATGTGCATGGAAGGAAGCAAAGCTGATGTTAATACTTGCTTTTGAAAAAAAAAACTATACTTTCCTCGTTTAATTAATTGAGGCAACGAACTAAAAAATAAACAAGTATTTTTAGATAAACATAACGTCAAAAAGCAATAATAGCAGTTAAGGAGTAGATTTAATGACGATAGAACAAAAGTTTACTTCTAACGTGCGTGTAAGAACTAAGGCTGTTGTATTTCTCTTCTTCTTCACGGGGAAAAGTGTGAAATTTCATTTCAGTTGGCACTCTAACTATTGTACCGTGTGCTCTACTAATTAGCTTTATTTGCACGCAGTCGCAGGCAGAAAGACGTTCACTAAAGTTTACGTAAGAAGTTAATTATTTGTTTGCAAGCACTATTCAAACAACTGTGGTTTTGCAACAACCAGCCTATTTGTTTGCTCTGTACGCAGGACAGTTTTATAACAGAGTTAAAAAATACAGCGTCATTCAAGAAAATGTATATACTATTTATCAACAGTTAACTCTGTGGAGGAATCACATTTTAACTTTACTTAACCGGAATTTATTTACATCTTGTTTATGATTTAATATATTTGTTTTATCAACAGGCTTTAATAATAATAATAATAATAATAATAATAATAATAATAATAATAATAATTGTCATTATTATTATTATTGGGCATATAGACAATACAGAGAAATCCAAATTTTGTCGCCCGATAAAATATCAATATGATAATGCTTACATATAAATTTACAAACATCTAAAAGGAAAATGAAAACATGCAATATAAACAGAAAAAACATATTAGTAATACGTAAAAGAAAAAAAGAATAGAGAAACAAATAATACTCATACAATTTCCTTATAGTTGTTTGCATTTTAGTTCATATCACCTGAAATATGTAAACACACATACATTGATTTTGATTCTTCGATCTACAAACATTTTGTTTATTAACAACATTATTTAATTACTTACAATTCAAATTAATCCTTTAATGCAATTCTTAATTTTTTTGATCAAGTTAGGTACTTTGTCTCTAAAGATATCTATCTCATCAAGTACTTTATTGACAATATTAGCACTTTTCTGAATTGGGGACAATTCATACTTTCTTGGTAAGAAAGGGAAATATTTCCTTGTATTATGCTCACAGTATTTCCTTGTCAGGAACTATTAAAGAAATTAAATTGATTATATTCAGTGAACCATGTAAAAAAAGAATGAAAACATTTTACATCAGAAATCATTTTGCGATCTTTGAGTTTTAATAAACCTAATTCTTTTCTCTATTGTTCATTGGAATAATAATAATAATAATAATAATAATAATAATAATAATAATAATAATAATAATAATAATAATAATAATAATAATAATAATAATAATAATAGTAGTAGTAGTAGTAGTAGTAGTAACTACGTACCGTTTCAGACAGGTAAGAGGCAATTGAGTTTGTTGAACTTCACCTGGATATTTCGTTGTTTGGTGCCATGTTTGAAGACAATTGAAGACCAGAGGGAAAGAAGAGCGGATATCCATTTTTTCAATGAGTTTGCACTCCTAACAGGTACTACACAATGACAGCTAACCGCTAAGAAAGTTTCAATCCAAAATCGGAAATAATCCACAAGTTATAGCCTATCGATTTTAAGAATATTAAATGCACGGGAAGAAATGACAGAGTTAGACATTAAAAATGTGTTTTACAAGAAATCACTTCCCCGCTCTTCTTTTCCTGTATTCTTCAATTGGTTTCACAGTTCTCACATAATATGCGAATGTTACACAATTGATTCTCGGTACACATGGAAAAGACAAGTAGTTTAGCATTCTGATATGTCTGGAATGTTAAGAGTGCTACATAAGATTATCAACTTATGACAAATGCGATTTAAGACACAGTCTTTGAGAATATCCGCATCAACTTTTGCAATATCATAGATATGCAGAAAAGCAATGTCTTACACTATGAATCTCAAAAACTCAAAAAATGGAAACCATGGTACTAAGTTTCGAGTTAAATGGGTTAACCATTTACACGTGGCAGAGCAATAATGTGTCTAATTATTGAATGTCGTTATCATGAAAATGGAAAATAATTTATCTCTGATATGGTTAAAGCTGTGAGGATAAAACCCTATATAATCATATATAATTTCAAGACAGCTGCTTTAACCTTTCGAATATACATTTTAAGAAATGAATCCTGTAACTATGGAAACGGTAATTTGTTTAATATTCTAGTATCTATATAAACCATCTACGGGCTATAGGTATGAATATCAAGCAAAATATGCTAACTGTGGCACTTGTCCTCTAGTCGCCATTGAAACACAAAGATAGTATTGGAACCAGCTCAATAATAAGAATAATTTGATTTAATTGAAGTATCATGAACAGCTGGAAGGCCAAGATAGCACTTAGTCAATACATGTCACCCAATTAATTGAGTGATACAAATGGATACATGAAACAAGGAAGAAATACAAGTAAACTAGTAAGCTAACTAAATAATACATGAAACACGAAATAAATACAAGTAAAACTTATAAATTAACAAAAGATATTATAAAAGTAAATTAGTAGGTTATAAAATTTGAAATAAGACGATTCAGTAGTATCTCACCCTTACCAGATGAAATAAAAAAAAGAAGAACATCTCGTTTGAAACAAAGGTAAATTGAAATTAAGTTTTTCAATAAAATAATTACAATATAGGTTATTGGTGAAAATCATAAGAAAAAAACTTACTATCTAGTTTTCTTCTTCTTAAATCTAGAGGTTCAATGTCAAAGAAATCACACCAGTGGTCTCAATTATAGAAAAAGTAAATTGAATTTAAAACATGCTAATCTTAACAAAAAAAAATAACTTTTCTACAGATTCAAGTTCTACATGGTTTGGAATAGATCATTCCAAACATTGGAGACGTATTCTAATCTAGTCTGAATCAAGATTTTGTGGTGTACTTCTTGTGTCCTAGCTAGACGCTAGACCATACACACTAAAAAAAAAAACATATCTACCATCGTTGGCACAAAATACTTAGCACCAAGCTCGTCGCCAGGAATTTTCCGAAAGCGGGCAATATTAAGGGCACACAAACACAAACGATCTTCTGACTTATTAAAGATACCTATGTAATAACCTCAAAAAGTTTAATTATTTGCTGCTTATTATTCATTACCAGTGTGCCACTGTGTTTTATGTAATTAATATTGTTTCGAACCGTTTTAGTATTGAAATACAGTATGTTTTGTCGTTTGTAATTCTAATTTCCAGATGCCATGTAAGCAGTTTTAGCCGCATCGTACCTTTTCTTGACTTGCTTGCTTGCTATGGTAAGCCATAGTGCTGTTACCGCCCATACACTTCATTTTATCTTAATAATAATAATAATAATAGGAATAAGAAAAGAAACAAATTATTATTTTATTTATAGTTTTCTATCGCAATAACTCATAAAGCGGTCGGTACATCGAGACAGGATCTTCAAACTGGAACGTTTGTGGAGAAACTTAGCTTTGAAGACGGGTGTTCATAGACTTACAGATATTTATGGACTGAAAAAGAAAAACTGGAAAGCTTCATAAAGGTCAGATGCAAACAGTAGCGATTTGCATTTTTCATAAAATGTAGGAACTATGATTCCTTCAAATCCGCTATATCCTGATCTCTCCCTCCCCCCCACCCCCATGGTTAAGGTGGCTTGGACCTTTAGTTCTAATCGAAAATTTAGCTTGTATGTAGACGTAGACGTAGTACGATATGTCTAGTAATCTTCGAGCAGATAGTGCAACTGGGCGTCAGGCAAAATTTAATACTAGAATGTTGAAACTTGCCACGTTTATTCTTTTTCTCACCCTTACCTTACACGGCGCTGCGACGACAAACGCGTTTTACCGTTATTTCCTCACTATCTGCAATCGACTACCCATAGCGTGAAAATCACTCTTCATTGCTTATTTGGTAATCCTTTACAAGAGTTCCCTCTGGCATAGAGCACTCAGAACTCTTCAAAATGCTATGTTTTGCTTCCTATAGCCATGAAAGACACTAAATTGCGTGCAGAATGAGGGAAAAGTTCCTAAAGTCGAAGTTGTAATGTTGCATTAACATGACAAATTCTACTACAACAACTTTTTTTTTGCACGCATTTTAGGCTCTTTCATGGATGTAGAAAGCAAAACATAGCATTTTAAGGAGTTCCGAGTGCAGAAACAATGTCCCTGTGAATGTCGCGTGTGCAATTAAAAAAAAACACCGAACCTGACTTAAGTAACCTCCAAGTGCCCTTGGTCACTATTTTTATTACATTTCCTAATGCGTCTGTATATAAAAAGCAAGTGTCCTGATAACACTTAATTTTCCACACGATATAGGAAGTTCTTGATACCAATTAATCAAAATAAAGTTCATATTAAAAACGTACCACGCCATATAACAGAATGTCACCGCCTATACAATTCATTTTATCAAACATATATAACAGAAGGAGCTCTTGTAAAGTATAATCGCTTTTTACGCATTTATATATATATTTACTCGCTCTTATATATTTACGCATTTTGAAATTCGACACACTTGACTGAGATAAGGTTTTGGTTACGTGTGGTTAGGTCAGGTTAGGTTAGGTGCGTTCAAGTTAGGTGGTTAGATTAGTTGAGGTCAAGTTAGGTGTGGTTAGATGAGGGCACTTAGGTGTGGCTAGGTGGTTCTCGTATTTTTCCAAGGGCCCTTGTTAAGAAAGTGCTTTCTTTTAATCACTTGCCATACACGTGTTTTTATCAAAGCTATAATACGGAATTAATTTGTATAAAATGTAAGTTTTCTGCATGTATCTGTTACAATTTAACTTAATTGCAGAGTTACAGCTGCAATACATTATTCTCCGTGGCAAATACTTTTTTAAAGAGAGCACTTTTGTGACTTGGACTCTTGGAAATGGAGGGAGGCAGTGTTCTAGAATTGTGCCTCTTTTAGTTTCGTGTTATAGAGCCATGTAAAGTGTTATACTGGTGTAGAAAAAATGAATTCAGCCCACTTTGCTTCAATTTTGTACTATTTTTCAGCCCACTCCAGACCTAGGACTGTGGCAACCCTGGAACCAGTTGTAGAAATGTCTTGATCCAAGAAGCGTCTGTTGTGGATCTTGGTTGAATTTTCGTTTTCCTGTGAAGATGCACTGTTGCAATATGCCAATATGATTATTAGTAGTCATGTACACCTAATTTAAGCGTTGTGTGTCGTCAGGTTCTTTGATTAAAAAGGTAAAGTTGTGTCTAATTTCGCCCCTTCCCGTTTCTAATTCCGTCTCCTAGATGAAACATGCTCTCACACCGAATGGACGTCCGCTGGATGAAATATGTTTGGATGGCTAACTGATTATCTGGAAAGCAAACTTAATGCTATTCTTTTGCAAGTAAAGTTAATATTATTTAATAGTTTTGCTAAACGTTGTTTTTTTATTATTATTATTATTTTATCGGTATGCACTTTTGAATAAATTCATTCAATTTGACCACATACGTTCACTTCTGAAATGCCTTTCTGCAATTTATATGTATTAAGTTAAAAAAAATGTTTGCACACTCATAATTGCCTACTTTTTATGGATTTCTTTGTTGAAAGTGAAATTAGCCGCAAGTGTCGCTTTTAGATAGAGGTTAACGGTTATAATAAACAATGAATAAACTAGATTTCTTTGTCCTCTTTCTTTTCTTAACAATGACCATAGAGCTACAAGAACTAATAGAATATGCAGAATCATTCTTATCTAGAAATGTTAATCCAGTTAGTTATCTGGTTTGTATGTCCTATTCCAGAAAAATGACTGAAAAATGTTAATAGTGTAATAAGCAACACGTACAATGGAAATGTGCATTTATCAAAGTTTAAACAAAGATAAAATTTATCAAGTGCTGTTAATCCTTAAACCAATCCTCTATGACTTTTTTTTATATTATATACAAGTAGATAAATTAAGAATTTGTAGTGTTTAGACTCTAGAGTTTGTCATGATTAAGTGCAAAAGCGACCAAATTCTACGAACGACTCCGTCGAAATTCACTAAAAACTGTGTAGTCATCAAATAAACACCTTATTCCTTCGCAATGTTATCGAGAAAATATTAATCTACGGCGTTAATTTGCTTCATTTTATTAAAATCTGAGATGTTGAACGTTATTCGTTTCGTCCAATAAGATAGTCTGAATACATCTGTTTTGATTGATTTCGAATGCATCTGTTTTGAACTTATTCTTTTTTATTAACACGAACTCATACATTAAATGATAAAATATACTGAAATAAATATCTAAATTTTAGTAGTTATCTGCAACCGAAAAGAATTAATATGGAAAGATTAATTAACTTTTATTTAAATTTTAAGACGATAATGTATAAGTAGGAGGAACAAAGCTGAGCAATCATGATCGCCATAACTTAAATACAGTGAAACCTCTAGTAAGAGGCACCTCTATAAAGCAGACACCTCCCGTAACTAGGGTTACTATAATAGTTGCGGACTATAAATACGGACAAATTAGCTTAAAGCGTATTTAATTAAATAGAATGAGACTGTGAACAATTATTTGCAGCATCAACATGAAATGCACACTTAATATTAATCATATAATCATAGGCAATTTTTACATTGGTATCTTCTCTACTACAAAGGTCGCAGGATCTTTTGGTCATTAAGTTTCGATAAATTAGTGTTTCTAGAATATTCCTAACCGATAATGAAGTTGATTCTGTATATTGTTTAAATTGGTTACTACCACACACAAAACAAAATAATATTTTGTTACCGCCCATAAAATTCATTTTATCTTTATCTTTACAAAATAATATTTAGTTTGTGTTTTGAAAAGCTCAAGTATCGAGTAAATAATGCTATTATCTAATAGTATTATCTAATGGTGTCCTAAAACATCAATTAAATGACACATAATAAACTAAAACTCCTCTGATCTTGCTAAATACAGTAGTAAGTAAGTCTTGCAATAAATAAAATTTGGTACACTTGAAAGACCATTTTAGCGTGATGGTGCTGCTGCAATCACTGAGAACTTAGTTGAATACTGTAGGAACAATTTCTATTTGTGTACAAGTCGAAAGTTCTAGATAAATAGTTTGCTATGAATTTTTTTGAAATATATTGGCTTTAAAATAATTAACAGTCAATAATTGATTAAATGAAAAGTACGGACATTTAGCTAATTTTTAAAGTACAGTACGGACACGGACAGAGCCTTTAAAATACGGGCTGTCCCACAAAATACGGACATACGGTAACCCTACCCGTAACGGACATTTTGTTTGTAATTCGCAGCCATCACAATAAGAAGTAACGTATTAACAAGCCTCTGTAAAGCTCTCTATTGCGGACAAGGACAGAGTTTCCTGTCATTTATAAGCAATATTACGGATCCTTTCTACATAAATTAACTGAAAAAGTGACAACACAATGACAGTCGAATAATACTATATGCCATCAAGAAAGAATTGTGAAAAAGTTTCCCTTGTCACTTGGATCCTCAAAAGACCAGACGAAGGGTCTCAGTTTAAAATCACCATCGTGTCCTTTATCCATCCCACGCAAGCTGTTTATAAAAGACTCATGGCAGGTAGAGGTGGGCTATACTGTTACTTTTCAATAACTGTTATAAAATAACTGTTGTTTAAAAATAACAGTTAAAGATAACTGTTTAGAATAACAGTTTAACTTTTTTTTTCGAACTGGATTCTATGGATTCGTAACTTCCAAGAAGCAGTATAAAAGCAAAATTTTAGATTAACTTACCTGTAGCCAGTTGTGGGGAATATTAAATGTTAGATAAATATATAACAAAATGTATAAAATTGTACACGTGACTTATTTAAGGTACTATCTCGGCATTCGCCTGGTGAAACAGGCAAATCCTGGAAAACCTCAGTCAGGATACTTGGTCGTGGGGTTCGAATCCACGTGCCTACCCAAGAAAGTTTATGTACGCCAGCATAGATTATTATATATCTATCCTATCTACACGCATAAACGTAGACTTTAATGTGAACCCAGGAAAACTTCAAAGGGGCCCGGTCGCTCTAGTTCCTCCCAGGGGTATATTTCGGCCCTGGCCCGGCCAAGCTAAAAGTTTTCAGAGGTTTGGCTAGGTCAGGCTGTAGTCCGTTAAATTTCCAGTTTTGTTCTGTTGATAAACAAAAATTACTTTACAGAATCGGTCGGACTAAAATTTAAATATTGTATTAATAGAATGTTAAAGTCATTAATATGTAGTCCCTCACAGTGTCACAACTCTCACAAGCATTGTCATGTCAGCTAGCTTTGTGTTTGCCAAAGGTTTCTTTAAGAGAAATCTCTCTGTGGACCCTCCGAAGGTACTTTTGAAGGCTCCATGAAATTTAAAACCAGGGGCGGACTGGAGAAGAGAACACGAAATTACCCAGGGGCGGCTCGCCGGGAACACGGAAATTCCTTCCCCTCGGTCCTTTTGTCTAAAGAGTAATTTTACAAAGTAAAGAAGACTACTTAATCCACTTTTGCGTCTACTTGTAGCGTTAGGGTTTTACCGGTATTCTAAAACTAACAATTTTGACCCGCAAGACTTATTGCCAACATACTGAAGAGTCCTCACAAATCGCAAGAACGGGCCATTAAAGTTTATTGATACATGCACAAGGCATAATTACATCCATACTCTTGTAAGGCACAGTATTTACATACTTAAGACTTTGTATTTTGAAACCTGACCAGCATCCTAGGTCCTTGCAAGATTTTTGGGTCCCACTACCATGAATAGTATTGAAGGCCCTTTAAATGTGTCTTAAAAAAACCCACGCTCAACAATACCCACTACCAGTAGACCCTTTCGTTTCCTGGGTAGGGCCCTTTGTTTACTAGTCCATTTCTGTTTCAAACTATGATTCATATGCAATTACCGGTGGTGTAGCTAGAATTTTCGGCCTCTCCTGCAAGAAACCTTTTAAGGAAATTGTCCTATTGTCATCTCCCACATGCAATTTAAGCCAGTGATTCATCCACACACCCCTAAGGCCTTAACACCCCAACACACCTACATCTCCACATTTTTTAACATCATCTGATATAGTATTACAAATAAGCTCCTTAATTCTGGGGTTGTAATATTTCAAATAGTGTTTTCATATTGGTTCTAAAACTGAATTTATTACACGAATGATCCATAAAGTTCTACTTATCCGAATTTGCTCAGTGAGTGACGATTCAAAATAATTTAGAAAATTTCACGTACATAATTGAATGGAAAGTTTCTTGTTTGGGAACGACGGTTGGAAGCACACGCGCATTCAGTCTTGCAGAAGCTGGAACAATTTCGCATCCTGGGCAGAGAGCCAACATCTGTTACACCGTTACAAAACAAAGAGACCTCTGTAAAATCTCTTCACTTTAGCCAATTTTATTGTTAATACCATAAAAAGAAGTTAAGATGACTTACACCGTTAAAAGTGGCAAGAAGAGATATCCAGCAAACGTATATAAGCAAATATAAATCCAGTAAGTATATAAGCAAATATCGTAGCTGAATTTCCAATACCTGCTATGTGTTCAAAAGTCCGAAATGCGCTCACCTTCTTTTAAAATCACATTATTTCATCCAACGGTTTTAAATTGAAAAAAAAAAAAAAAACAATATCTGTTATGTGCTTGGTTTCGTAATTCCTGTTTGGTGAAAATTACTTTAAACATTTTTCTTGGTGAAATTTGAGTAAGAAATTGAATTAACTATACTTGCTATGGATATTCCTATTACTCACTGCAATTAATATCGAAGTATAAGTAACTTTAAAAACACATTTTATTGCTCTCCTGAAAAAAAAATGCACATAGCAGATATTGCAAGTTCAGAGACGATATGTTTAATTACTTCGATGAAATTCCATGAAACATGCATAAGAGTCGAGGGTCGATCTAGAGACTATCACCAATGTCAAAACAAAAACCTATTAACAACTGCTACTACGTAAAAAGCTGTTCTGATATCACAACTGAAGGTAAAACATAAACTACCCAAACTGAACTGAGGAAAGCTAACTGCAGATACTTATTTTGAGCTTGCACTTCATTTAAAATAAAATATATCTATTTATATTGTATGTATTTGATATCTTTGAAAGCAAAGTCACTAATTTGTTCCATCTTTTATTTTTTTAAACAATTATTCAAGCAAAGTAATAACTAACTGGATTTGACAAAACTGGATAGATTCGAATTTTGAGCTTAATAAGACTTTTGGAAAATATTTGAATGAACAAAATTATTGTTAACATTTCACTACTTTTCTTTAGTAACACTGACTGGTTTAATTTACTACAAAACCATATGAAAACAACAAAAGCATATTCAGTCACAACAAAATATAGTTTTCTTGAGGGGAATGACAATATAAACTGGCTGTAATTTAGCACAAATTTCCTCAAAGTTTTACACTGTTCATGAAAACAGTATATCAATATTTCTCACAGCCATTACTATTGAGCAAGATTGAGTTATTAAAGTTCTATATGACGTATTTTTCGTAAATGCTTTTAACTTTGCTATTCAATAATTCCAAACATATAGAAACTAAAGTTTATATGGATCTTTGAGCTTTGAAGACTCGAAACGAAAGTAATAATAAAAGGATCGATAAAATTGAGGATCACTAAATGACACAATAATAAAAATTTCCACAATTTTGAATATCGAACAAATATTACAGGCCCCTGTTTTAGAAAACAACATTCTCTTAAGGTAAACATTATATATATATATATATATATATATATTCACTCCCACAAAATTAATACTAACACCAAAATATTCAAATATATATTTTAATAAAGTAAGCAACTACTATATTTCACTCATGTTTAAGGAATACTAAAATAGGGAACTTAACACATATCATATATTTAATAGCCCTACTTATAACCTTAACATCAATAGCACAAGAGCATATAAAGGATACTGAGCATCTATAATGCTCCACAAACTCAAAAAGAGAAGGTGACATAGACATCTCCATATGCTCAACGACGACATGATAAGGGTGAATATGGTCACTAAAGACAGCTACCAATACAAACAGAGCATTGCCGTAGAAAAGTCAGGACTAGGGTGTGTGTTGATCAAGCTGAGAAAATAGGGTGGTACGGCACCTAGACATGACAAAAGTGGATGCGCATTGAGCTGACTATTCAAACGTAACAGCACAAGCATATCTCTGATAGGGAAAAAGCTTTCAATTTTAGTAAGGATCAAGAGACTACTCGGTTTCTGGTATCCGAGAAAGGCTAGATCAAGTAGACTAAAGTATGGGACTAACTGAGCTAACATAATTTGCGTACATCTGGTTACAGTAAACCATGTTTTCATTATAGCGGTCTTTACACTTTGCATAAAAGCTTCCAGCATTATGTTAACTTGAAACATTTCTGATGTCACTATAAATATAGTAATACGTAACTGGAACTTGTGACAATTATTTTCATTTTCAAATGTAAGGCAATTTTGATTTAAGCTTATACACATGGCCAACCAGGAAACGAACAGCATTATAGTAGTGAGAATAACATCAGTTGAAAAACTTCAGGTAAACTGTGTTTTGCTTACCAATATCGTTACCATCTAAGCTAGCAAGGCTTACACTGTTACTAGACACTTCAGTTAGTTAAAAAGGTCCAATGTATTTCAAACATTACTTACTTATCTTACGATATAGTGCTCAACAAAGAGTATGATATTTTACAAACACCAAATCTTGAGGTTTCAAGGACAATGAGAGATTTTAAGTCATTATTTTTCTTATGAGACTTAGAAGAATTAACAAGTATACTTTTATGTCTAAATATAGAATCAATAAATCCCAAATTATCAGACCAAGACATATTACGTTTAAATGTGTCAAAAAATATTTTAAGAATATGTCCGCCGGAACATATCTAGTTATAATGACGTTTAATTATTTAGAAAATTTGTATGGATGGGACTTTAGTGCTCCAGAACCGGTTTTCTTGATGACAAAGTAAACGAATAATTCGATTGGCTTCACGATGATATCTGTCGACCGGATTGGATTTTGGATTATAAGGAAGGAGCAAAATAGACTGAATGTGAGAAGAATCACAATAATCTTTCCATAGTTTCGAAGTAGACTGAGGACCTCTATCAGAGACGATCATAGTAGATTTAGCATAGTGATAGAATTATTTCTTCTCCAAAACAGCAATAATTTCCTCGGTATTAGAGGTTCTAAGAGGGTATAAGACCAAAAACGTAAAATAGACATCCAAGTTAGACAAAATAAAATAATTTAAAAAACTGCAAGGTAATTTACCGATCAAATCGATACAGAGCTTCTGATGAAGAGCATTAGCTACAATATGGCATGTTTCACGAGTAAGAGCCCTAGTTGCAAATGTGGTTTTCGCACAAATCTCACAATCCTTTATGAATTTGGTGAAATAACTTTTTATCTATTTCCAAAAGAAGATTCGTTTACAATGAAGATCACATTTCAGGATTCCAAAGTGTCCTTCAGAATGTATCTCATGGATGATTTTTCGAACTAAAGACTTACGGATAACGAATCCCTAATCATCATTACCTTCCACTATTTTCAAGTATAAATGATCCTGTCGTTCACAAATTGTGGGATTACCATCCTTCCATTTCTGCTTAAATTTGAAGCATTAAGCATCCTGTCTCTGACCATCGCTGAACATCTTAGAAAACTTACTCTGGGAATAATCCGAAAAGGTAGTATTTTTAGTTAAAATTTGAAAAGTAACCTCGGAATCAGGAGGATTACGACTTATAGTATCAGCGACGAAGTTCTCAGTACCTGCCAAATGTTTAAAAGTAAGATTTGACTTGTAATTTAATCAACAACCTTGTAGTGCGAGTATCTAAATTCTTTAAAGTTTTCAGATGAGTGATAGCTTTGCTTTCAGTGTGGACAACAACTTAACATCCTAGGATATAATCAGAAAAATAACCGCCAATAACTCAAGTTGGAATATGAAAAGTGAATATTCCGTAGATTTGATACGACTACTGGAATAGCCAATGACTTGAAAATCTCCATCAAAATATTGTGACAAATAACCACCAACAGTAAAGAGGCATGCGCCTCCAAAAATATAGAAAGTGAGATACATCCGAGGTAGTCTTAAAACACGAGGAGAAATTAAAGGCTTCAAACGCTGACAACTCCTTCTCACAAAAGCCGAATTTGGAATCTTCGCGCAACAAAGTAATCAAAGGTTCAGTAAGACATGAATATTTATCAATGTACTTCTTCCGCCAATTAGCCAAACCAAGAAATTTCCTAAGCTGACGCTTAGAAAGAGGAACAGGGAACCTCTTAATAGCTTCATTCAATTTTGGGTTAACCTTGACTTAACCACCTGAGACAATATGACCAAGAAATACTACTTCAGATTTTAAGAATTGACATTTATGAAAATTCAAAGGTTAGAATGATGAAAAGTTTCAAAGATGAATTTCAAATGATCAAGGTCTTCATCAATAGATTTAGGTTAACAGAGGACATCGTCAAGGAAAACAGCAATTAAATCCCTAGTATTGATATCAAACAGCTTATGCGTCACAGATTGGAATATAGTACATTCAGACTTCCTTGAGATTGAGGGCACGAAAATCCAGCACAGACCTTATAGACATTTTATGAGAACTATAGACCCAATGGACTGAATTTACATAAAGACTGGGATTTTCCTCGATGGTTCCTCACTTGAGCCAACGTTTTATCAATTTCCTAAAGGCATCTCTCTGACTTGAGGTATTGGGTAAGGTCTGACATTCACAGGTTCATTATCAATTAATTGGATATGTTGAGGTTCTATGCGGACTGGTTTAGGTATTTCAGAAAATAGACATCTATATCTAAGAGCAGAGCTAAAAGTTTACTCTTATGTTCCTCATTTAAATCAGTTCTATTAAAAACTAAGTTTCTAATCTCTGATTCTGGTATCATGTATTCCCCAGTATCAGTAACGGAAATATTGTAGATAGAAAATGATCCTATGCAAGTTTTCAAGTTTAAATGGACTAACATATTCTCCTTATCTTTAAACTGTAAAGAGTGCACTTATATTCCTTAAGAAAAGGCATCTCTAAAAGTTATCCGGTACTTAAATTACTGACCACATGTACAGTAACTGGAAAAACAGAACCAGCTAATTCCAAATATATGGGCTGAGTACCTTTAACTTTATAACTAGTATCGCCAATGAAAGCATGTAAAGTGACACGAGTGGCTGGACGTAATTTAGCATGAGGCAGCTTCTCAATAATCCTTTTCCAAGCATCATAACTCAAGAGATTCAATTCGCTCCCGGAATCAAAAATACAGTCTAATTCGATGCCAGATATTCTACCTAAAGCATGGTAAGACTTAGAAGAAATGGGTGACACTTGTTCATACTCTTCATCAGAGCTAAATGATAAATACACTGTGAAATGATCTATTAAAGACCAAGTACCATCATCACGTTTCACTATTAATAACTGGTCGAGAATTAGCATTCAGGCAATCTTCACTCGACCGCCCTAAAGACTGCCATTGGCATTTAAATTCTGGTTACAACTAGGTGTCATTGGAGCCACAATGACTACATGTGTTAGGCACAGAGACAGTGAGACAATGACAATTTGCAGTAGTAGTATGATTATTACTATAAAGGTAAGCAAGAAAGTTATGTCGCTTTTTCACCCACCACTTTCGAACATCGATATGTCACCTAAGACGTAACTGGAAGATCAAAACTAGTCCCCATCAGCATCGACAGCCTTCTGTCAACGTTCTGGAAGGCCTTGGATTCCATCGCGGTAGAACTTGGTGGGCCGTGAAGCGAAGAAGGTATCAAGTGCATTTTGCACCTCTACTAGGGATTTGAACTGGCGTCCTCTAAGGTGATTGTCCAAGGAATGGAATAGGTGAAAATCGGAGGGTGCAATATCCGGTGAGTATGGAGGATGCAATAGTGTTTCCCATCCAAGGCGTAGAATGGTGTCCCGGGTCATCCTAGCCACTTGGGGTTTAGCGTTGTTTTGTAACAGGAGGACCACCTTTGCGATTCAGAAGTGCTGGCTCCAGAGTTTTGAGTTTTTCTTGAACACGGCTCAACTGCTGACAGTACACAGTTGCATTGATGCTCTGACCAGCTGGTAGCAGTTTCCGATACACGATGCCTCGAGCAGTCCACAAAACACACAGGGGGACCTTCTTCTGGTGAAGTGCTGGTTTCGGCTATTTTGGAACCGGTTCATGGGATGCTAACCAATGATGAAGGCGCTGTGGAGCTTCGTACAGGACCCACTTCTCATCACATGTCAACACCCTGTCCAGAAATGGCTCCTTCCTCAGACGAGACAGCAAAGAAACACAGGTGTCACCGTCCTTAAACTTGGTAAACCACCGCTGCACTGTCCGCTTAGCCACGACACCCTCACCAAAGGCCTGGCATATCTTCCGCCCCGCTGCAGCTGCGTTTGGCCCCAGTTTGAACTCGTACAGCATACACGCCCTTATGACGCTCTGTGGAGGTCCCATGTTCACTCTGTCCTTCCGCACGTTCACGGTGTAACTGAACTGACACAACCAGGTAGTATGTTGGCTGCACCCACACCAACAACTGACTTTCGCCTGATCTCCATTCGCATTCAACTCACGGTGTGAGGGCCAATTCAACACAGACCTCCACAAAAAGCGACAAAACTTTCTTGGTTCCCCTTATATTAGGTGAAAGCGTAGTACTCAAATGCTCACAGTTATCTCGCCTAGGTCTACTAGTTCTCTTCTGAGTCGTTGAGTTGGTATTATTGTTTGATTCTGAACAGCAGGAACTTGTCCAAAATTAGACCTACAATTTGAACAATGAGTATGCCTGGTATTAAACCCAGGAATGTTTGGTGAATCATTCTCGATGTAGTGCTCTGCTACACAGTCTTCTGATCTAGAAGTAACTGAATTTTCATTTGAACTATTAGTTCCATTGTCTTGGTTAGTATACTTGTCAGATCTATAATTCCTGTAATTTCCTCTATTGTTACCATAGTATGAATTACTTCTGTATCTATTGTTACGTCTATTTCCATTCCTATTGTTAGAATTTCTGCCGTTATTGTAATAAGATTTTCAACCATTACTAGATCTATTATCATATTACTTATTGTACTGACCATTCCTTGAAAATTTGTAAACTTTAATTTTATATGGGCCAGTCTAATAACTTCGGACTTCGGCCTGTCACGATTCGCCTTTAGCTGTTAAAATCCACACCCATGCCCCTGCCGTGACTCGAACCCGGGACATTCGAGCCGATGGCCTACCGCCGCGGCCACCCCGCCGGCACCATTTCTTGAATAAAATTAGAGTTTATATATCAAATATGGCTACCGTTCCCCATAATGAAACATGTTGGATGAGCTGTGAATTTTCTCTTGTGCAAAAAATGCTTTTAATACTAAAAGGTATACAAAATAGTTCGTATTTATAAAAGAACAAAAATACACAGTGGAATATACAATATGCTTAATTATGTATTATCTACTCAGAAGGTAGGGGTATCACACTTGCCAACAGTGCTCTTTATCACCGGCTTCTGGCAAGCGATGTTTACAATATGAATTTAACAGCACGTACGTCCATGTTTATAGAAAATAGCAGATGTTTTTCTTCAAATACGAAAATTACATCATTTCGCAACGCTGAGATAATATACACGACAAGCAAAATAAAATGTAGAATTTTATTACTTATATCCACTACATACACGATGTTATATTCTGAAACCTACTGTACTTCCAAGTATACCCATCGCAAGTATTCTATGATTCTGATTCTAAGATACATAAGACATATATCCACTAACACATATACTCATTTCCTCACCCATTCACTCACTCACTCATTCATTCCCTCATTCACTTACTCAATCACACGCTCACACACATTAATTCGCTCCTTCCCTAACTCACGCACCCATTCTCTTACTTATTCACTCACTCACTCATTCGTAATGCTACCACATTATATAAAACCCCATGGTCACCGGCTGACTCACTAAATCACTCACTGATCAAAATTCCCAGGCCAAACTACTGGAGCTAGAAACACCAAATTTGGTACGAAAGTGTATGACCAAGAGTAGGTAACGTGAAAAACCAGATATTTTGAAAACGTTGCCATATTGGATCCAAAATGGCCGCCAAATCTTTGTTGTATAGAATACACAGCCTAAACCGCTGGAGCTAGAAAAGCAAATTTGGTATGAAGGTATAGCGTTACCACTGGGTTACGAAAATATTACAAAATGTCTCCAAAGACACCATCTTGGATCCAAAATGGCGGACCCCAAAAATTAACTTTTTACACCCTTTTTAGCTAGAGATACTTTCCCATTCGGCTGTTTGCTTATGGATTACAAGAGAAAGAGAACATATTCATATTATTACTTGGTGCAGAAATTAATATACGTGATGGCACAATAAACTATTAAGGGTACAAAGATCTAAAGCAAAGTATTAAAGGGAAGTGTATAAATTAATACAGTAGCTTAGCTACTTCTGCCATAGAGCACTGGAAATGCATCAAAATGCTACGTTTTGCGTTCCTATAATCATAAAAGGTACTAAAATGCGTAAGAATTATGAAAAAGAGATATAATGTGAAAGTTCCGATGTGATCTAATAGCTATTGTTTCTCTTTATAGCGTGCAATGCAGTTCAAGTAAAGTGATTTTCATTATTTGTAGAGTATAGAATATAGAATCTGCGTGCGTAGAGTATAGAATCTGCTGCAAGTATTATATAAGTGAAAGGACACAATGTAGATGGTACTACAATTATGTATCTTTGCACTCATACCATGATTTTGGAAAAAAAAACTGCACATGCGAAATATTAAAACACTATATTACAGAAGTATGCCTAATGCAGATGGAGTGACGACTTCAAGCCAGAGCTAGCTCTGCAAGTCAATACGTGAGCTAAGTAATTAATCATACGAACTTATTTTCTACAAGGGTTAAGACCGCTGACCCTCCCTATGCACATCCATAGGCCTTGTGTGGGGGAGTTTTCTGTACATATGAATCACACAAAACCTACATTGCTCATTATTTTCGTATCTGCACGTATTTTATTATCTTTCATGACTACAGGAACGTAAACCGTCGCAAGTTGAAGCGTTTCCAGTGTTCTATGGTAGGAGTAGTTTAACTGCAGTTTTACTAATTGGCCTTCATTGGTATAAATAGGAGTTAATATATCGCGATTTGTATACTTTTAACGTGCTGTGTTATGTCTCTTATTTTATTAATTCAGGAAAGAACACACATGACGATGAACTTACCAGCGATGCCTGGGCAAATTCTACAACGTTTTGTGTGTCCGCATTGAAAATATCATGAGTTGTCTTAAACTTTTGATGTAAAAAAAATTGAACACTGGAGAAAATGAGGGGATACTTCTCTAAATTTTTCATGCTAGTTGAAAAAAAAAACATTTTTTTTTACTATTGCGGAGTCCCTGATATTATTTGATGATCAATGCAATAGTTAAAATGTGAACTCTTGTTAAAAATTTACATAAAAAACATCTTTATTGGGACTGCCTCTGACAAAGTTTTGTAGTAACTTATTATTTGTTTCCTCGGTCGGAGCAAAACATGTTTAAGGACATAAGTAGACGGAACTCTTCCCTCGTGTACATGAGCGCGAGATATATTGCATTCGTAATGTAAGTAGAAAGTCTGTTGTGCATTTTTTAACATAAGAACATTTAATTTTACTAAGACTAAACGAGAAATACATAAGGTGTGCTACGTAGTGAATATTCGTGATGAAAAACGATTTCGCAATTAAAACCAGTTTTTTTGCCTCGTGAAAAAGTACAAAAATTACGACATTCTTGTATCCACTGAAACCTAGTAGAAATTATATTCTGTTGATTGAATGTGGTATTAAGACAAACGAAATAACTGCTAACTCAAGATTCATTGTTATTTGAATTCTTCTTTATTGATTAAAATGAGATAATTTCACAAATGTCTGTGGCATAGTTACCTCAAGAGTTTGAGATGTCAGAACTGTACGCTATAGACGTTTCATCATTACTCCCTTGTAATTAAAATTGTACCGTGTGAAACACTATAAAATAGTGTATGATTTATCACACGAAAAATCTTGTATATTCTATTATGCGAGAGATCGAACGAGAAGATGTATCGTCTAAAGTGGACTTTACAGACAGGATGGGCATGTAACTCCTTAATAATTTTGCATGAATACGAACTACCTTGTTTGCAAAATTTATTACCGATTTGCACGTTTCCGTACTTCCTTTCGTGTTTCCTTAGTCCCAATCGAGTTTCGTACACTGTATTACATTTAGTACATTTATGTAGATGGATGTAAATTTATGTTTTGAGATAAGTTCGACATCTCTTGCATTACAGCCTCGTCATAGATCAAAACTTCATTCGCCTACCATTATAACATCAGCGGACAAGCAGCTTTCGTACGTCAGATAACCCGAAGGAACAAAAGACGGCACTTCCGCTTTAGTAAGTCGCCATTTTAATTCCAGTGACCTGCGGGTAGACGCACGTGATAGAATCTTGTTCACCAGAAGTATATGTGTAAAGAATTTCATCCGGGCACCCACTCGATACAAATGGTTGTCTCTTTGAACCTTACCCAATATATCAACAATATTTGAACTAATCACTCTGTCGCTCGATTTTATTCAAACTAGCGGAGTTAATTCACACTATGTCAGGAAGTGTTCGTTTAAAATTACTTCCATAAACATACACAAATAACACTGTCACACACATAAATCGTCTTCAGGTAAACACTTTTGTTGTGGATTGTTTACATTTGTGAATAAAGTTGATAAGAAACTTAATACTACATTGGGTCGAAGTGATTAGAAAAATGTAGAAATACATTTATTTTTCCCCAAAGCATGCTGCTCAATTCTGCTTCGTGACTAGTGTCTTTCATCTGCACTAGTTGGCAACTCTAGTTCTGTCGCGAAAAGGAAGGAACTAAAGAATTTGCCAGCGCTCTCAACCAAGAAAACAAACCGGACGAATACACACATACACATACATCTCTCTCTCTCTCTCTCTCTCTCTCAGACACACAGTAATAATATGTGGTTTCTATTGCTTTGGCTCGCGTGGGGTTTATGCATTAAATGTTCATCAGTAAGTATGTCGATTTGTATACCTTAAACTGGTATTTAGCTTTAAGAATAATAAAGAAACTAACCATAGTGGCCATTTAATCTAAAGTAATACCAACAACTTTATTATTCATTTGAAATTTGTTAAGCCCATCTTGGATTTACCACTGAGAATAAGTATGGTTTCCAACAACAATGTCAATAAGATCGTACAATGTTCTGATCCATTATTTCCTATCAATATCTCCATATTATCTAAGTGGCAATTCATTTATCCATTCATACATCTACCACTTATTATGCATATATTAATTGCAAATATATCCTTTGACTTTTAAATGATCGTAATCTCAATAAAGTTCATAAAGCAGACCAATGGATTCTCCTTAAAATATGAACTACCATTTTTCATTTCAGCGACCCAATAACAAAAGAAAAACTAATTTCACTTCTGCTTTTTTTTTCCTTTGAACGCCTTTTGTTCGTGTATAATGTCCGATTATCTCACATAAGGCGGGGAGAGTGAAACTGCAACAGCACAGATTAGCAGACGAATTCTGCAGCTTGCACCGAGTGGGCCGAGGACATGCGCGCCACCTTCCGAATGCAATGGAAAGTTTTTCTATCTCTTCGCCTACTAAAGGAGAGGAGAAAGGAATAGAAGACCTCGTGAGAGGCTTAATCGTTGCAACGTCCCAATCCATGTGGAGATTGCTATTGGAAAAGCCATTAAAATATGCAGCAGGGAGAGAGACTTCGTAGTGAGTTCAACTTTCAAAGCGTTGAGTTAAACTTTGAACTTATGAAGTACTTTTTCGCTTCCTAAAAACCATGGCTTTTTTTAACACCGAGGGGTAGAAAATTATTAGATATTCTATATTTTAGAGTGATTGAAATAAAAATTAAATAATTTAAGAAAAAGAGTGTTGCGCAACAAGACAACACTCACTAACACCGCCACTGGACACTACAGGATTACAATTAATTCCCGAACTAAAGCAACACACGGACAATGTAATACGCTTGTACAATTGTAAAATGTAAGAAAATATAAAATGTTGTTTCCAACTTGTGCCCGTAGACGTAAGAGTATAATGTAACTAATATTTTTATATTCATACAGTAAGACTGCTTCTTACAAGTAAACCTATCGATGCCTCAAACTGCTTTTTCGGCCAAACTTTGTAAAGGTGTAGGGTACATCAGTAAAACACCAGAGAGCATGTTTATAAGTTCTTTAGTCCATAAAGACAAGCGCAGTGACCAAAAGTTTGAGCCATAAGAATAAGTACTTATAGTGTGATCTAAGTCCGAAAACACGCGTTTATTTGTAAACTGCTTGAAATAATGGAAAACAAATACACATGAATAGATACCGCGTCAATGAACTATCTTTTAGAGGGTACGTTTGTCATGGCCGCCATCTTGAATGTTCCTGCATTTTTTTAATGGGAAGAGGGTCATGTAACATATCAATCTGGGCTAGAATATTACGAGAAATACATTGGTGAAATCCGTTTTGCCATAAATGTATTATTGAGAGAGATGATGAGATGTTACACTAGTATGCGTAGTAGATTGAAGTCTGGAAATGCTCTGTATTTCTTGAAACAGTGCAAGAAATGAAGACCAAATGCACAAGTAATGAGTATTGTGGACCACCTACCCAGTGTTCATTACTTGTGTATTAAGTTTTCATGTCTTGCACTGTTTCAATGATAGAGTATCCCCAGACTTTTCAATCAACTACGCATACTCATGTAACATCTCATTATCTCTCTCAAATATACATTTATAGCAAAACTGATTTCACCAATGTATTTCTGGTAATATTATAGCTCAGATTGTTATTTTACTTGACCCCCTTTCCATTATAAAAATCGATCAAGATTCAAGATGGAGGACTTCAAGATAACAAGGCCATAACAAACGTACTTTCTAAAAGATAGCGCATTGACCCTGTATCTATTCATGTGCATTTGTTTTCCATTATTTAAAGCATTTTGCAAATAAACGTGTTTTCCGACTTAGATCACACTGTAAGTATTTATTCTAATGACTCAAACTTGTGACCGCTGTGCCTGTCTTTACGGACGAAAGGACTTATAATCATGCTTTCTGGTGGTTTACAAACGCCTCCACTAAGTTTGGTCGAAAAAGCAGTTTGAAGCATCGATAGGTTTACTAGTGTGTTCTTCTTTAATTGCATATGACCTTGTTTATTAATTTACGTACGAAATTGTTTAAACCTCCGTAAGGCGGATACCTCTGTATAGCGGACAATGTTTAATTCCCCATGGCTTTCCACTGTATATCTATTTAGCAAGCCTATTTTGCAAAAATCTCTGAGCCGCTCCAATTTACCTCTTTGGTGTATCTTTACAAGAAGAAAAACGAACAAAAAAAAACGAAGATTTCCTTCCCTTTCAAAAATCCAGAGTGAACACATGGTTTTATTGTTACTAGTAAACTTTTTTTTTTTACGAAAGTTCACATTACGAAAGTCTAATGAATTTCAGTGTGAAACACGATAACTTATTATTGAACCAGAAATGCAGAACGTGTCGCAGCAAATCTCCGCAAGTTTCTCACAATATCAATAACAACAACCTGAGAAACAGACGTCATTCTCGTTCCTTAACGTTAAAAATAGAGACACCGTTCTGACCAGCCAACATCTTCCTTTTATTCTTTTTATGAATTTAAAACAGAGTGGATTGTCTCTAGCTAAGAAGCAGGTTATTTATGAATGATCAGTCTGCGTCTCTCTTTACTCAGCGAACGCTGGCGAACAACCTGCTTTTCATACCAACAGAGAATTTACATACCACGACAAAAGTACCTGGTGAGAATTGGCAGAAATTAATAACATTAAATTCGCAAAAATTGGCTTTGAAATTCCATAAAAAAACAACAATTGTGAAAAATAAATTTCAAGATTATGAATTTGATCTGTGTTAAGCCTGTACTATACAAAGTATACATACATTTCAAAATTGTTAAAAGAAGTAATTACTTATGCAACCTATAATTAAATTTTGCTGATAATGCAAAATTCACTTAAATGTCGGAAATGTAAAATGGGAGCGATTTTTATTTTTAATTATTAAAAGGCTAGGTTAGTATTGACTTTATTTTAAAGAAATTTGCTTTAACATAAACGCAAGCAGCCGCATTAGTTTCTATATAAGTGCAATATTACAGAAAAATACGAAATGTCTCCATTTTACTTTATGCAAGATGTAAAGAAGAGATGCTTATAAACGGAATGTGAAACCTGACATCGAAACAAGAAAAAACGTGGGTCAAATTCTACTTCCTTTCCGAGATACAGGGTTTGCAACTTCGAGCCCAAAATTGATTCCTTGGGATGGTTGATACAATGAAAATTTCGCTATAAATCTTAAACGATGTACTAAAATAATATTTAATTTTCGGAAGGTGATTTGCACCGGGTAGTCAGTGTTGCCAACCTAGTATACTATTTAATTTTTTCAAATAGCACTACCCCACTTTATTAGTGCACCCGTATGAACGCCCATGAATAAGGGAAGATATAGGGTTTGTCCTGTCTATCCCCCCCCTCCCCACTTGATCTCAGCAACTACAAGTCCGACAGAGTTGAGTCATACACCGTTGGATTCGTCATGATCTGAAACGGTCGGGAAACTTATGACTTTGACTCTAAAACTTACAGGTCCTTTTCATTTGTTAGTTTTCTCCATTTTCCCCACATATTTCGACATGGTATGTTTACCTCCCCTTGATCTCAGTAACTACAAGTCACACAGAGATGAACCATACACCGTTGGATTTGTCATGGTCTCAAACAGTGGGGAAACTTATCAGTTTGAATCTAAAACTGGCAAGTCCTTTTGAATCGCTTAGTATTCTCCATATGTGCTTCTCCTAGATCTTAGTAACTACAAGTCCGACAGCGTTGAGCCATACGCCGTTGGATTCGAAATAGTCACAAAGCATGAAATCACCTATCAAATAAACTCTAAAACTGGCAGGTCCTTTTCAATCGCTTAGTATTCCAAATCTGTATGTTTTTTGTCCCCCCCCCCCTAGATCTCAGTAGCTGCAGGTCGCACAGAGATGAACCATACACGGTTGGATTTGTCATGGTCTCAAACAGT